>NDXB01003206.1:2105-23997 GCA_002631895.1 Agapornis roseicollis
GGGGGAGGGGGAGAAGTAGGGGGCAAAGGGGAGTTAGATTTATCCAAATTTGTAGAGAGAGAAAAAACACATATAAAGGATTTGTTGGAAACTCAGGATGTTTTGAGAGGTCACTGTTACAGAGTTAACATAACAATGTTGCTATGCTTTGAAGAGCCCCAGAGCACAGATCTTTGTAATGGTGCATCTCCTACACAAGTTGAACAGGGACCAAATCAGCCAAAGGCAAAGGAAACTTTGGAGAGAAAATAAGACATTTTAGTTTTGCATGGCATCATCAGTATAATTAGGTGGAATGCAACACATGTTTAAACAGCATGCTTTGTTGTTACCACTTAAGGGGTTATTTAAGTACTTGACTCATGAAGATGTTTAAAGCAGCTGTGAACAGAGGGTTTAATTAGGGGATACCCTTTAAAAACACAAAAGGCAGTTGAGATGCTGCTTCACCACCATACTTCATGCAGAACACCAGAACACAGAATTTGTAATGCCAGGGTAGCATTCATGCAGAAAACACTGGCGTCATTTAATTGTGAGGTACCTTACCAAGAGAATGAAACATTTCAGGTTAATAAAAAAATGTAAGGAAACAAGAGATTCTTACATCTATAGGTGTTTTGGGTTTGGATTTTTTTTTCTTTTTATGGTTAAAACATTATAGGTTTTTATTTATGTATTTGATCTGGGTGCACTGGCTGCTAGCACAACCACTGTAGCCAAGTGGTTGCTCATTTTGCAGGGTTTCAACTCTGGAGGAGCAGGGCACCATTTTTACATGTCCTTTATGCCCCTGGAGCCAGTGAGGAAAAGAGACTTCAGATTAGAAGTGGTCAACTCAAATACACAGATATCCCTTTTTTTCATGATTGCTTTCCTAGGACTGAAAGTTCTGAACCTTTCATTCCAGTCCTGCTTGCTGTTTGCCTTCTCCTCCTTTCGAGCTGCCATCACTCTTCTATTCCCTCTCTGTCACATATCTCCCACAGCTTTTCTTACTGTTTGGCATCTTCCATGTTTTTCTTTTGTCCCAGAAAAATCATTCTTTATTATTCAACTTGTCAGTCTTTTAAAGTTTTCTTTAGTCAGTAAATGCTTCTGCACTACTCAAAACCATTAGAAAAAGTTTGTTGCCTATAATAGATGTGCATAAGTAATCAAGGTAATGCATAATATGGAATTGTAATTAGTATTATAGCCTGAATAAACACAATGAGCCCTCTTTCCCAGCTCAGCTTTTCTGTTGCCTCTCGGCATGCTGCTGACTTTGAAGTTATTGGTGTTTTCCAGAACAGAGAAACAAAGTTGTGCTGGATGTCCACTACTTCATATCTTGCCCTTTCTTATAACAAGGCAAGCTATGTACCATTCTGTACACAGCTATTCTACACAAGATTATCTAGGTAGAAGACGGTAATAAGAACTATACGATTTGTCCTTGAAGCTCCAAACACAGCTATGACAGCGTGCATAGATAGTTAATTATAACAAAATGGTCAGATTGTGAACGTTGTACGTGTACAGGTGATGTATTCAAAAGCTTACTTATACTCTGCAGCCTTAACATGAATATGAAAGCTCTCTAATGTAATAGGTGTTTTCAACAGTGTAAGACACAAAGCAATCAGATTGGACAGTTCCCATTCTAGTTGATAGATCAGTGTGATAACCAGCTGACCTCTAATTCTAACTGATGTGCACAAGACTTCAACAGTACACCTTACTGTGAGAATTTGATTCTGGTTTAGTTTTGCTTTGTAGAGCCTTTGTGCACATTATAATGTTTTCACACTAATGCCTTTTGCAGAATGATCACTGAAATGGAGTCTGTATGCTATAATGTCTTTCCTGTTTGTATTTCTGCAGCTACTGTGTCTCTTGATGTTAGTGGAGTTCTGCACAATTAGCAGAATATTCAGTATTTCATTGTAGTGCTTGAAGTGAAACTCTAGATAGTTAAGCAGCAAAGGAGGAAAAGCCCGGGGATGTCTTTCTGAAAAGTGTATTATGTCAATTACAAAAGGCTTCTATCAGAAATTTATATACCAGTTTAGTGTAATTCAGGGTATAAATATATGGTGTATAATCTCTGAGACCCACCCAGATCCTTCAGCAGCTCTAGGTCTCCTCAAAAGTTTATAGGAGGATTCCAGCAGTAGAAATAATTTCTGGGTACTGTTATGTCAAAAGACCAAGGCAGCAGTGACATTGACTTTCTGTCCTGTACTTCAAAACATAAGCCATTCATAAAGCAGATAAGGGCAATACACTATCTCTAGATGCAGAAATACAAAGTGTTGCAATGTAGATTAGTGATTGTATCTTTGACTTCTGTTATGGAGACTGATTTACAAATCTTTTGGCAAGTAGAAGATTATATTAGTGGAAGAGGAGCAATTGAAACCAATTGTGCCAAGCAGTGTACAAATACAAAATAAGTGTCTGATCTTTTCCCAAGGAGACACACTGAAGACTGCTGCTCTTCTAACATCATCTAAAACATGAAGATAACGAATAGGTGGTTCCTGACACCAATATAGGCATGTCAATATGACCAATCTGGGTCTTCTATCTCTACATATGCTTGCAGGAACATGTCTTCCTATGTACAAAACCTCATGGTCTATCTCCCTACATTCTGGAGGAATTTGTCACTGACCTGTCCCTTAATTTTCCAACTTAGAAAAGGAAACGTTGGGCCATGACTTTTCTACTCTACTCCCTGTACCTGTAGTTGAAAACACTTTCTGAATATATGGTGCATGACTGGAAGCCAGGGCTGATGGAAAAGGGGGTATGAGGGAGCACATTACTTGCTCATATGACTGCATTTCACTTTTGTCATGAGATACTTGGATTCCAAAATAACACTTGCTATTCTCACAGTTTGAGGGACAAGATGAATACATGAGTGCTAGTTCTTCTAAGAGCAATATTTTTGCTGGAACACATTTTTTAACTTAAATAATCCTTAGAGGTGTGTGTATAACGCATATGCATAGATATATTTACAGACAAGAATATGGTAGTAATATAAAAATCACTGGGATCTGAATCAGATAAATTTGCTTTTTCTTTCTCTTTGTGAAGTCTCATGCAAACCAATTAATCAAATAGTTTTTTCCCTATCTGTAAAATAGTGTTCATACTCCTTAAACAATTTTTAATCTCTGCTTAAGAATCATTATCTGGAAGCAGTGTTATTAATTAGATCAGTGCAAGTTCTTCCCAGGCATAATGACAGCCATATAGGCATAGATGTCTTATCAGGTATTTTTGGCTACGTGGAAAATTAAAAGAGCTTAGAGCTTTCTTGAGTTTTGGCAGTTAACTTCACAGTCTCAGTAACACTGCAGAAAGCTCAGGCTTTCCAGACAGTAATTCAATGCAAGTAAAATTATGACCACCAAACACTTTGTCCTTCATCCTTAAATTTAATGCATGAGACAAATGACTGTATCCTGGAATCATACTATAGGGTAGGCAAAAACCGTGATTTTTAACAAGTGTTGCTGCAGACATCTGTAAAAATACTGTAAGACAAAGGAAAACATATAGAAAAGCAAATTTGGAATCATGATTTTTAAAGCTGCTTATAATATTCTGATAATTAAAGAACAGAAACCATAACCTTCTGATAAGAATCAGATTGGGTATGTATGGAATCACTTATACAAGAGCTCTAGTGTTGCTAATAATGTACTTTGGGTTACTGAACTTATTTTGAATGGTTTGCTGATAATACAGTTTTCAGCCTTAAAATGGATTTCTAATGTGTAATATTTCTCTAAATCTGCCCACCCCTGCTGACACTGACCACACTGCTTGCTCATGTCCATGTGTTTCTTGAAAGAAACTTGTAAGTACCAATAATGAAGCACCTTCATGTCTCAGCACAGATGTATGTATTTTTCAAGCTTGAAATCTCTTGTGGGCTCAAATTCAGATTTGCAAAGGAAAATAGCTTCCTTTGTCTCATATTAACTCCCTTTCCCTTCCTTTTTTGTGAAGTCTTTGGTCTCGCTCTTGAAGAAAGAGATACTGTTTTCTATGCATTATGGTACCTTAGATAAGATCTGTGAATCTCAGAAGCTTTTATTCTCATTACGTTGTAGAGGAAAGGCCTGGAAAACAATCAACCCCTTAGTCAAGCATACAGGAAGATTTTCATCTTGAGATGTGCCAGAGTGCCTTGTAATCGGCAAACAGCTGTAATGTTAGATCTTTTAGGTGCAATTTGGTCCAAAGCATTGAACAGGAGCCAGTGAGTAGTGAGGGTATCTGTCCTTGGAGCTGAAGGTCTGGCTACATCAGATAGCAGGGACAGTGTTAAATTCAAATGGTAAGTATGTTTTCCAGCCTTTTGATATCCTTGGAACATTGATTTGTTTGGTTTCTTGAACATTTATTTTAAATGAAATTTGAGTCAAAACCATAACTGTGCTCTGTTGCATTAAAAGAATTATTATTTTTCCTTCACCAGATGTTTACTAACAAGTGTCATCAATGTCATTTGTTATTTTGAGATGAAGTACTGTGTAATGGGCATAGCATACATAATCAACTATAGAGGCATAAGTAAGAACAAATTAGAATTCAAAATGGAAAGTATTCTTGAAAAACAGCACAGTAACTAGCAGAATAAAATAGCTGGGCCCTGTTAGTATGGGGTTTTCTGTAGTTCCTAGGGCTCGATGTCTTTCAGACATGTTCTCAGTTTGCAAGTGCTTAGCATGGCTTAACATAGGTCTTTGGCTTTTCCTGTAATATCAGTTTGGTTCTCCAAGTTAAAACTTGGTTTATAGGAGTTTTACTATGTGCAGTTCACTTTTAATTTACTTGTAGTTCAACGTGTGTATGGAAATGGGATAATCTGGGAGCATACATTCTGATGCAAATCCCAGGTTTTAAAAAGCAAACAAAACCCCCTATCCGTTGATAAGCAATTGCAATGACTGTGTTATGCCATAACATTCTGTAGTGTGGAGTGTGGAAAGACTTCTATGAGGGAGATATATTAGAAACAAAAACCAGCACACTGTTGCAGAGAAAAGTTACACAAAATAATTTGCTTTAGCTGTGATTTATTCTCATTTTGTTTTTTTTTTTTCCTTGGAAATAATCTGCCACCACAGCTAAATACTTACATGGAGAAATGGTATCTAACAAAGAATTTAGCAAAGGAAGAGGATTTCTAAATACTGTGATTACAGATTTTACTTTTTATTTAACTTTAAGAAACAAAAAATAATCATAAAAGCGCTATCTGTCTTGTATTCCACTCCTACCTATATATAAGTGTTACACTAGCACCTGAGACCCATGATGGTGCAGCATGGTCCTACTGAGATAGATGCAGTAGCTCCTCCTAAAGTTTACATAATATGAAACAGTTTATTCACATCAATTCTGCTTGAGGAGGGTAGAGGATCCCTGGAGGAGCTTGAGTGCAGGCTATAGTCCTCTAAGATGGATGGAGTTTTCTGGGAACAGGTGACATCATGAAAGTGCCAGTGGGAGGAAAACCTGAAAACAGAATTGGCACCAATGCCAGTAATTATGCTGAAGAGCAGAGAGTGCAACTAGGACAGATATTTCTGAAACTCATCAAAGGCTTCCTAGTAATACATCATAGACAAAATGAACTCAGGTGGCCCAGGGGACAATTTCATCAACAAAACTGGAAAAATTAAGGCCCAACAATGTCCTCAGCCACCCATAGTAACCCCCAAGCCTGCTTTCCATCTTCATATTAATTTTTCACTTCCCCATTATCCACACTTGAAAGTACCTCAGTCCTTGCACAAAATTGGCAGCTGTAAAATAAATGCACATACAGCATTAATTATGGATTGAGTGTGCCATGTAATATATTCCCCGCAGTTGATGCCTATAGGCTGTCTGAACGCCTCAGCTTGTATGCACTCTAGCTCCAAGATGGTCTTCAAAAGCAGCCCTATACAAATGCACCTCCTGTTATTCTGAGGGAGTTAGCAGAGCCATAGATGACAAGAGCAGGGAGCAGAGCTGAGAAAGGCAATCTGCTATCTTTTTGTTTGAAGATAGTGGGAAGGCTTTGTCCATAATTGCAATGTGCACCTGAGCTCCAAATTGCTTCTCAGCTAGAGCTCTTTGACAAGGGCAAGGCACCACTGGGGTGGAGTGTGGCAGCATCTCCTGTGACCCATGCATTTACACAAATAGACCAAGTCTGATGCCCCTACCCAGAATAAGGTCCCAATCAGGTATTTTTCCTAATTAACCAGATAAATGTCCACTAACTTTAAAAGAGATTTGCTTGAGTAAGGAAGTCATTTATATGTCATTCACAATTATTCATATTTTATGAAGCATTTAAGGCTCCTTCAGAAGGAATTGTATTATGCACATATAACATCAGTTATATATAAGATTGCTTGATTCAACAATGAAAAAAATAAAAAGGGCAATTTTATCCTTTACTGCCCTTCCCTCCCCTCCATTTTCATTTTGTCATCTGGAATAAAATTAATAATAATACTATTTCCAGCATGTCTGAATGTCTATTGAAATAATAAATCAAGCTTCCAAGGCACAAGTGTGATTTTAAAAATACATAAACATTAATGAGCTTCATTTTTCTCAGCTTTGTCTTTTTGTTTCTCACTTTGATAGCATATCAAACCATTCTTAATAAATCAGATATCCAAGTTAAATTGTATATTGCATGTAGAACAGTTTATACCATGCAGACACATAAATGGGTTTGGCAACTACTTTGAAACATAAAGAGATTCATAAGCAAAATATCCACCAGAAAAAACCCACAATTCAAAACTTATCCAATTAGAATTCAGAAAGCAAATGAGGTTCTAAATGCAATCTTAAACTTGGAAGGAGAATCTATCAAGAGATAATTGATGCCACCAAATAGAAACAATCATCGAAAACATTCTGACACCAGAGGATCCTGGGGGCTATAGAAACGGTAATAACTCTATACTTTTCCTTATGATATTTCTGATAGGTTTCTATGAGCCATTGTCCTAGTCCACTGAGCAGGCAACCCCTCTTTGTCACGCTACATTGCTCTGGTTTTGTCCTATTTCTTTCCTGGATGATGAAGGCAGTGCTGTTTTCACGTCCCTTTCTCCTCCCTCCTGGGGAGAGCCATGCATCCAGGGGGCTGCAAGGATGAGCCCTCTGACTTGACAAAGACATTAGTGTCATTTGCACAGTTCAGGACAACATAACCTTGGGCTTCTACTAACACTGGCATTGATGAGAGGAACTAGGGTTAAGGAAAGGAGAGGTGGGAACATCACCCTTCTTACCCAATGTACCTTCAGGAATGGAAGGAGTCCAATACTTATAGGGCTTTCTCCAGGTCCCCTTCTCTTTTTGTCCAAATCTTCCTTTCTCGTGGTGGACACACACAGAATAGAAGTCAGTTTTACATGCGCACATGAGAAGCCCCAAGCCCTCTTGCATGCCAGCAGTTACTGGGGGATAAGGGTGGGACAGTTGGCATCTTTATTCCAAACATGATTTTTATGGAAGTCAATCAAAATAAACTAATATGTTTGGACTTTAGGTTTATAATTTCTAAACTTCACTATTACAAAAACTGCAATGAAAGGCACAGATTTTTCCAGATGTACACAACAAGTGTCATAGGAAGACCACAGTTAACAGATTTCTTTTGCTTGCTTATCCAGTGGACAAAATAAATCACAAAACTTGCTGCCCCCAAACAGCATACTTTTTTGATTTACTATTCTATGTTAATTTCTACCTGTACAAAGAATGTGCTTAGACAAGCCTAAAAGGCGTCTACGGAAAAATTATTCTGGCCCATATGTAAATAAGTCATATTTTATCTCTTGTTGATGCTCAGCAATTTTAATGCTTTTTATTTTTGCTCTGTCCTCTTTTCCTTCAATTATTTTATTCATTTATAGCATCTAAAAAATGTTTGCTCTATGAGAAAGAATGATTCGTTGCAGGGGTATGTATGTGATTATACATATATATATATATAAAACCTGTTTCTCTTTCAGCAAGATTTTTTGCTAATTGAGTTGTGATGGTTTTGTACAGTCCTATAAATTAACTTATAACTGCACTAGTGGCACAAGAACACAGTTCTCCTTTAAAATGATGAAAAGGTACACCGTCTGTGCTTGCTTATTCTTAATGTTTCCTATGAGGCAAAATAAGCTAGGATTTGGGTTTTTTTGAAATCTGATTTTTCTGAATAGGCAGCAATACAAACAACTCATCCTTACCTGGAAGCAGTAGGAAAGATTGTTATGGTGTGGCAGCAGACGATATGGAAAACCTCTAGGAATGATATGCTACGCAAAGTGGGAGTTGCCATTATTTTACAAGATATTATACTGCAAGTGAGGAAATTAAAGGATCACCAATTTTCTTGTGGATCCATTACTTATGTGCTGTCTATGACAACAGTAATCTCAGTCCCCACCTGCAATTCCTATGCCAATCCCTGAGTTCTGCATCTCTAAATCTACAGTGTATCTTGTACTTCTGTGTTTGCTAACCTCAGACCCGGCATGTGCTGCATTGTGCTGAACAGCGCACTTGCTGAGTGGTAGCGTTAGACTAAACAGAGCAGGTGAGTATTGAGCGGATACTGCAGCCTTGTGTTCTAATTTGCATGTCTAATCTACAGACCACTGGAAATCTCTATTTTTTTGCCCTTTTGGTTGATAGTGACTGATGCTTGTTTATCTGTTTGTGTAAAGGAACTGACAAATGGCAGAGAGAGGGCAAAAGCATATATGCCTTATTTCATTAGGTTGAGAGAGTAGTGAGAAGTAGCAAAGCCATGGAAGCTTATAAATTTCATGCTATACTTGAACAGTCGAATATATGATACATAGATAATTTTTCCTTTTCATTACCAAACATTCATATTCAGTTGTTCTGGTGCTATTTCAGCACACAGATCATGATCCCTACAACCAAGTTTCTTGATGTAGCCTCCCCAGCCCTTCCCCTGCCAGTCTTTCCTGGAAGAATAGCCCTTGGAGCCGTTCTGGTGGTCTTTGGTTTGCCTTAGACTCAATCTGAGCACATGTGCACACCTGCAGGGATTCTTAGGGTTTGTTGTGGTTTTAACACAGCCAGTAACTCAGCACCACACAGCCACTCGCTCACACCCCTCTTGCCTCCCACCTTCCTGGGCTGGATGGGGAGGAGCCTGGAAAGAATGTAACTCCCGTGAGTTGAGATAAGAAAGTCCAGTAACTAAGGTATAATACAATGTTGATAAGGGAAATAACAAGAAGAGAGCATATAAAATGGGAAAGTAAAATAGCGGTGATGTGCAATCGAATTTCTTACCACCTGCAGAGCTTCTGGGTAACTCCCCTCAGCTTCTATACTAGGCATGACGTGCTGTGGTGTGGAATATCCCTTTGGCTACTTTGGGTCAGTTGTCCTGCCTCTGCTTCCTCCCAATTTCTTGTGCCTGTGCTCACTGGTAGGGCATGAGGCTGAAAAGTCCTTGATCAGGGTAAATGCTACTGAGCAAGAACTAGAACATAGGTGTGTTATCAGCATTGTTCTCAGACTAAAGCCAAAACACAGCACTGCACCAGCTGCCATGAAGAAAACTCTACCCCAGCCAAAACCAGGACAGGGTTCATTAAAGGACTCTCTTTAGCGAGGAAAAAGTACTGCCATGACTCAGGGTATATGGGCTGTGGTCTTGTTCTCACAGAAATCAGGGACTGTGGCATTTCAGAGTTAAAGCACTAAAATCTAACTGCTAGTGCTATGTGTGGGTAGGGAGAGAGAATTTCCAAAAGTAGGAGTTAGAGATGCTGCTGCTATTTTAAGCCCCAGAGACACTCCTGCTTTGAGGTGTAGTAATATAAAATGCATTTTCCCCTCTTTCTTATAAGGCGTGTTTGAAACACAGCACTGCAGCACAACTTCTGTATGTTGTATCTTGCTTCTATTCACTCTGTTGTCCTTCAGTTCTTACCAATTCTTCTGAGAAGCCTTACTGTTGGGCTAATTTAAATACTGATAATTACACTGTTTCTGCATTTGTCTTCCCCAAAATGAAAACTAAACATTGCTTCCAACCCATCTAGCTCAGTGAAGAGATTTTGGATGATGTACAACGTCTTCTTTAAGAGTTAAAATGCTAAAGTAATAAATAGATGTGTAAAATCATACTGGTGAATCTCAGAAACACTGCACTCAAGGAGAGCAATGAAATTGACAAGCAATTTAAGAGTGTGAAAGGATGCAGAAATAACAAGATTTGCATGAAAAATATTGAGATTATGAGAACATCAAATTTAAAAGAAAAACTCGTGCCTCATGATTAAATCATGAGAGCTGACACTACTATTATAACATTCAATATCCTTGGCTTGAGAAAATAGTTTTACAATGAGGGTGAAGTGTATGTCTCTGTACAGAAAAAGAGCATTGTTTGTACCTAGCTAGCTCATTATTATGAGAATCAGGAATACAAGACTCTCAAATCTTAATACAGGTCAGAAGATCTCAGATGCCTCCAGCTATGGTTGAGCCCCCATTGTCAGGAAGATAACCCAAAGCAAAGATAGAAACTGACCCTGCTTTCAAGTCAGTCACTCAATCAATCACTCATTGATTAAACAGAAGCACAAAAGCAAAAAGTGGAGGAAATTTCAATCTGGTAGTTGGTTGTCTATTTATTCCATCTTATCAGCGACAATCATTTATCTTTGGACAGAATACAGTTACTCACATCAGTTATGGTGGCAGTAAGTGTAAAGAAGGGTCATTGCAAAGAGGCTGTCTCTCATACATCAGGTTTTACTTTGGCATGACTTACAACAACCATGACAGATTTCTTTCATTTTCTGTTTTTGCTGTTGTGCTTTCTGATACACTGCATGCTCAGGAAAAAGCTGAAATCTAAGTGAAAACATGGACTTTCATAATATATCGTATCACTGCAAATGTGGGTGGTACTTCTATGGATTCACTGTCATTAACAAGGGATCTTCATGTGTATTCATGTTTTCTAAATTCTTACCTACAACTACTGAAGGATTTAAAAACCCTTCCAAAACACTTGGCTCTGGAATTTATGAACATTCTTATTTTAATTTTAGTGGTATTAACTGATATTTCTTTAATACTTTACATTTTGGCTATTTAAAATAAACATGTAAGGTGCCCATGCAGGTTTTTTTCTGTTTCAAAAGAACCCCCATCCTCATGATAATGAGGACCATAATTTATATAGACAATATTTTTTATTTTTAACTTCATAGAGAAGAGAATATCAGCTGCTGCCTGTAAGTTGTGAGGTTCAGCTACTTCCTGACACGATGCTGAATATGAAGTATATACCACTGGAAAAGATTCACAGGCTGCTCCCTGAAAAAAGCAACTTCCTTTTTTCTTACTTTTTCTTTGCATTTTTACTTTACAAGTTATGAATTCATGGATGCTTTATGCAGACTTGTTTCAACATAAAAGCAATAGAGTCAAACAGAACACTGTTGCTGTGCTATAATCCCCTTTGCCATGTCACATTTCTTCAGCTAGTGTCTCATAGCTGACACTTTGTCACAGGAATGCTTTTGCCTTTGGAATCAAAAAAGCAATTAAATATTCCAAAGGCTGTGGAATCTGAACCCATTAATTACAGATATTCACCAAAATACCTCATACCTGTCATAACTAGAGTAGAAAATAAACACGGGCCTCTCCTCAAAAATACTGGGTTATTTTATTAGATACTGGTTTTATCTTTTTGAATTTATATCTTAGAACTAAATGAATGGCTTTATTGTGTTTGGCATCAATAGGCCTTTTGTATGTTTGTTTAACACAGGCTTAAAATGTTATGACAGTGAAGTGTCCAGGATTACAAAAACTGTGCTAATAAAACTGCAGCACAGTAGCATTAAAAAAAACATGTGGGAGGAAAACTGGGTATTGGTGGACAATTTCACACTGCTCACCATGACTCTCACAATTTGCAGTAAAAATGAGATTATTTTACCTGGAAAAGGAATATCTGCAAACAGTGTGTTTTACTAGTCTCATCAGCATTACAAAGTTTCACATGTGGGAAATACCCCACTAAAAGCAGATAACACTAAGCCTAGATCTATCTTCTTGCTAGAAATCATTTCTTCCTGTTGCCCATGAGGAAGGAGAGATAAGCAAATTGCGTTTGCTTTCTATCATCTTGCTTCCATCCACCTGCTGCTTAAATGTGTATCCAGTTGAACTACTTGTCCTTTGGGTCAGCATCATATTCCCTCTGCAGCTACATGTGGGGAGCAGCTGCATGGATTATGAGGGCAGAGGAAGTCTGGTCTCTAATGAACCCTCCCCTACAAAAAATCACATCTGGCCAAAGATCCCTGCCTGCTTGTCTGGGCAGCTCAGTTTTATGTGAGGCAATAGCATTTATTTTCTAGGTATTCTGCCAAATTCAGATTGAAATAGAAGTCCTTAAGCCCTGAAAAGCAAAAAGTTAGGATCTCAGAAGAAGCAAATATTTGATGTGACTTAAAACACTGAATTGCTGTGCACTGGGAGCAGCCCAATGCACTGAGATGGTGAGGGTCCCCCAGGAAGTGCTACCTGGAAGCAAGCTACACCTCAGGAAGTCTGGTGCCTGCAGCATGCAATGGAGGAGTTATCCACAGAGGGAGAACACAGATGAGAGAGGAAAACTACGTACCAAAGCTATCATTCCCCAAATATGCTACAGATATCCTCCAGAGTTAAGATATTTCATTTTCCAACTGGAAACAAACAAACAAACAAAACCACAGAAAGACTGAATTTTGGGGTTTTTTGTTTGGCTGTCCCTCATAGGAAATTCCTACATTTGCTGAGAAACAGATAAACCACAAACCAAATTTCAAGGAAAAAGTCAAATGTTGCTCAAAAGTGAGCTTTGTTTGGAGGCTGTAACATTATTTCCTATCAGCAAGGAAGCAACTGCCTCTGCAATACAAACTCAAGGCAAAAAACCCCAAAGTCCTGGTGGATACCTTGCCAGATTTTTGTGTATTTAGAACTGTAGTAATGATTTCTCTGCTTCCAGGTTTGTGCATTACTCAGAAGAACACTGTTCTATTGTCAGTTCTTTTCTTTACAGTTCATACTGTGCATCCTTTAAATGTCAGTCCCTGTAATTGGTTGGGGTTTTCTTGAACATGAAATTAGAAGTGAGGCAGAAGTATAAAAATTGGTCCAAGCAAAGACTGATTTGTCATTGGTCTTTGGTCCATCTTAAAGAACTGAGTGTATTTAAGGAGCTGTAATCTGGGGGAAAATACAGTTGTGGAGAAGCAAAAACTTGATCTCAGTGTACTTCTGCAGATGTGGAGAAGCAAAAATGCAAGCGAGACTTGTAGAAGTTTTAAAGCATTTTAGTTTTGAGGTTTTCTTTAAGGCAATTTTGTAAGCAGATTGGAAAGTTGGTTTGATTTTGTTTTTTCTTTTGCTTTTACGCAATGTCTTTCATGTGAGAATGACCTCTGAAGAAAAGCATCAAGTTTGCAAAGCTGTTCACTCATTTGTTCATTCATAACTGCAGGTCAAAATGCATTATTATCCTTTATTTTGTTAGAAAACAAGTAATTTTACAAAACTTTTCACTTCAAGCGGTTTCTTTCCATTTCCCCACTTTTTCCCTTGAATCTTCTTTTCAGGGAACAAGCTGGAAATATCTGCCTGGTTCTTTTTCCATGACACACACTGCTGTTCTCTTCAGTTGCTGGACTTTACACATTAAACAGTGTGACTAAATATCTGTCAGATGTTGTTTGTTCTCTCACTGTCTGCTCAGAGGAAGAAGTATGGATGGTGAAGCATCATGTTTTGATAGGGATTGAGGGGTTTTAAATTACACACATTCTGTATTTGCATTAATGTGCATAAGGTCATAAAAATGTACTTTGTGCTTGAAGCAGAAAGTAGTCATTTCTTCAAAAACGTGTTCTCTATGTAGGTCAGGTTGGCTCATCCAGCAAAACCTGACTGTCAACCATCGGTTTGCATCCTGGAATTGGAGGTAATTTTTCACACCTTAGGCCATTAACTGTTCAGAGCTATTAACCTTCTCATATCAGTTATTTCTCATGTGGAGAGTGTAAGGGAGATTTTAGTATCTGTATTCATTAATCTGTGGTACTAGGAAGATGAACTGCAGTGTTGAGCAGCAGTTAAAGCTTCCCAAGAGATAATTTTTTTAAGCAAATAATGAATAAACAAACCTACCCACACATTGTTGTAATGTTACCAAAAATTTGTGATGAAACAAAAGAGAGGTCAAATAATTTTTTTGTTAAAATGGGATCTAGACCACTTTATAAGAGAAAATATTGGCTAATAAAGATATCGTTATCTGGAGAACTTACTTACAGTGAGAAATGCATATGTGTTGCCAAAATTATAGGATTAACTCACTAAACATGGCATAGCATCCTTTGTATGGGCATGTGTCTTGCTGCAAGGTTTACAGAGCTCTACCATCTACCTGCCAAACAGTTATCTCTGTCTTGCGAGATTCAGTTTCAACCTTAGCCATCTACTGAGCACCTGTAGGTTCACTCTTCCAGCCCCTCTGCCATCCTTGTGGAAGGTAAGCAATCATATGTCAGGGAGAATATACCTAGACTTTACACACTGCAAGCTACTGTGTGGCTGCTGACTGTTTTGCCTAGCGGCTGTCTGCAGATGTTGAAAACCAATGTCAAATTAGGATCACCTGTGAACTTTCCAGTGACAAAGCGCAATTCCGTATTTTGCAGCAGAGATCTGATTTCTCGCTCAGCACACTTTGCCTGTGTTCTGCTAGGAAGCACTAAACCACAGTCATATATTGATCTCAGTGTTTAAACATTTTCTGCAATACAGCAATATTTTATGGGAAAGGCTTGAGTATCCAGGCAGAATAAGTTTAGGAAGATGTCTGAATGTCCTTCCAAACTGTGACTGATACAACTACTGAGTTGAAAAGGCTGTACTCCCAAGGCTCAGTGAAATTACTTTCTTTTAAGTTGCTTGAAATATATCACTTAATCCTGTTAGCTATTTGTCTTGATTGCCTATTTGGATGCTAGAGAGAAGCAGACTGTGATTAGTCTGATTTATTTTAGATGCCTACCCTAAGTCAAGGTCAATCACGTCCCTCGTTCTTGTGTTTTCCTTTAAAGAAGTTCCAGATGAAGAACTGGGAAAAGTGAACTTTTTATTCATCTGTATAAAAAATAAATTGGATATCTAACTTGTGGAGTAGGCTGTCATTATATTTGTATTGGTCATCATAAAACATGCTCTCACTTGGTTTAGATTTCTACCATTCAGAAAACTTTGGTCACTGTGTAAGTGAAAACAGGCCAGTCTGAGTCTACCATCAGTTTGTAAGAAAATGGCAAAACATTTGTTTCAATTCCTATTTATGCTCCTAAAGTGAAAAATACTTTTTCTAGCAACAATTCTTATTTCCTTGGAAACCTTGTATCAATTTAGACCTATTCTCTTTGCACCTCAAACCCTGGGAACTTAAATCTTATTTCCGTAGTTTGTTCACTATATTGATATACATTTTGATGTTTTTTGCTTATCTTTTTACCTGATCTTAGTTCAGAATGAAAAATGCATCACTTCTTTAAGCTGAAGGTCAGCTCCATGCTCCATGAAATAAAAGTATGAGTTCTACTGATGAATGCACAGTTATGCATCTGTAATAGAAATGACCATGAACGGAAAGGCAGAATTTTCAGGATCAGGAAGAATTGTCTTCTCATAAAATATAGGCATTATAAATAGTAGATGTTTGTACGAGTGCAAAGAAATTTATTTTTCCTTTCAAAAGAGTGATACAGAGAAACAATCCTCATGTTTTACAAGTAACGATAAGTATTTCTGTTGGGAATCTTGCCATTACTGACATTATTCAAATTTGTGGCACTGATCTGAATAGACAATAGAGTTGGCTATTATGTATATTTAAGGATATGTATTTCATTATAGGTGTATGTGATGTCATACCGTCAAGAAATATGTAGAGAGCATATACAGTGTGTTACCACAGACCCTTTGCCATCACAACATATTATCATCCCTGTTAATGACAAGTAGGGGAAGTTCAGGTTTATCTTGAAAATGTCCTTGAAGCTTTCCCAACTCAGTCCAGTAGAGACAAAGAAATGTCACAAAGTTCTTAACAGCTGTAATGGTGTCAGGTTTTTGTTACGACCAGTGTTGTTATGATGAAAAAAGTCAGAGAAACAAGGGTGAAAAGGACAAGTAGTAAACCAGAGCTTCTCCAAGCAGTGTTTCTTGGATCATTCAGTAGAAATTTATATACCTGCTCTCATTTGAAACAGTGCTTTGGTTGGGTTTCTTCAGGATGGTTCATGCCCTTCACATGCTTGTGAGTGGGAGGAGGGCACCTGGGGCAGCTAATTGAGATGATCTTGTATCATGTCCTTGTTAAAGCTGATGGAAGTTTTGGCAGTGATTTCAACAGAGCTGGCATTTTACTCTCTCTCTAGCATCCTCTACTGGTTACACATCAGGGGCAAAATGAACCTGAAGAGAGATCCAAAGTCAGAAAATTGTTAATTAACTCTCACAGTAAATGTTGCATGTTAAAGCAACACACGAAAAAACACCTTTTGACTATATTTTCAGCAGTTGAAGAGTTTAATATTAAATGAGATAGCATAGCAACCAAAAAAATCATACATTCAAAGTCTGGCTTTTGAAATAGTCGTTCTTTCTAGAAATGGAAATAGGTCGGTACTAAAGGAATTCTGTTTAGACAGGAGGAAACGTTATCTTCAGCTATGCCTGCAGTGAAGAAAGTATAATGAACCAGTCATGCTTTCCTAAGCTTGTTTAAAAGGGAAAAAAGGAAAAGGAAAGGATGGAGAATATGCTTCCAAAAAAAAAAAAATTCCTAACAAAACTCAAAGTTTACCATTTAGAAGTCATAGGTGTTTTTTACGCTAGTGCAACACCTTTGAGTTGCTGATTTCTCTTTTGTTAAGCACACAGTGTTACAGTGTGTCAAGTTATACTTGACCTAGCTAAAATGTTTAAGATGACCTGAAATATCCAGTGCAAAAAAAGTCAGACACACCCATTCATTCATTTGTTCATACACTCTTACCCACTAATTTTATTGACAAGTAGAAAAGAAATAAACTGGAGTAAAAATGATAGAGAGTTGTGAAGCAAGGAAACATAACTTGCTCTCCTTAGCTGACACAGAACCAAATACTTGACAGCAGTCAGAGCAGTAAGTCTTGCTGTTAAAGTTTTAAAGGATTACCTGATAGGAGCAGAAATAGCCTTCAAATCTATTCTGAGGCATACAGATTTCACATATGTGAAATACACACCAAATCTGAAAGGCAGTCTTTGATCTTCCCCAGGCTAAATGCTGTCTTTCAGTTTGGTTCTTTTCTGAATTATTCTGATAATATGGACGAGTGCAAATGGATGGAAAATGTAGGGTGTGAATACCAGGACTTGCAGTACTCAGGGAAACAAATGTCCTATTGCCTGATGAGCTCATAGAAACTTAAGCATATCAAGTGATTTTTCCAAAATAAGTGAAGCTGCATGTCACAACTACGGAAATGTAAACATAATGATGCAGGTTTATTAGATGGATAGGGTATGTGCAAAAAATAATCTTCTTTCAACCTTCTTGCAGTCCATGCTACCAATACTGTTACGGTGTCAATACTAAACAAGGGTAAGAAGTGTGATGCATGAGGCCTATTGATGTAAACACTTACAGGAGGTGTTGCAAGACCCAGACTTAAATACAATTTGGAAATAATGTGACTGCTGAAAAATAGATCCTATGTGATACCTTATGGAGCTGAATCTGCTTCTCTGATCACTTTCTGATTTCTGTTATTTTCATATTTCAAAAAGCATTTTAGAATTCCATAGTAACATACCAAACTTCAGTAAGGAAGATAAGATGACAAAGTGCAAAGATCTTCTGCGTTTCTAAAGAAATGTGAAAACTGTGTTAAAAATTAAAACTCAGGAAAATTATGAAGAACAAGCATACTGACTTGAATAATACTATATAGTTCTTCTCTGTGTCTTAAACTTTGTGTTTTTCTTTTGCTTGATTCTGTAGTACTGCCCTGAGTTGATTTGTGTAATTGTATGTGGTAACTTCACTATTGAGATTGTTTGTCTTTTCAAGACTTCACAAGGGAAGGTTTGTCTTGTTCTTGTTCCTTGTATTTGAATCCACCAAAAGGATATTCCCAAAACACCTCCGGCTCTTCACTAATGTGGAAGAGGGGTGGATTGGAAAGCTGATGAGTCAGTCAGTGCAAACTGACATGGGAAGGAATAAACATCAACAGCTGCTCTTTGATTCCTTCTTTCATACTGCATCCTATATCTGGTTAGGGTTAGGGGTTAGGGGTTAGGTGTTAGGGTTGGGGTTTGGGTTAGGGGTAGGGGTTAGGGGTTAGGGTTCGGGTTAGGGTTAGGGTTCGGTCTAGAAGTTGCTGTAAGAGGGGACGGATGTGCAAGAGTTAGGTGCAGCAACATCTGTACCCTAGAGAGTGTGAAGGGCATTGGCAAGAAAACAAACCATCAGAGAAAAATAGTTGTTGAACCAAGAGTCGAAGCAGAAAACTGATGAGGGTGGGGAATGAGCCGTTACACCATAAGGTGCAAACACTAATGTCATCAGCCAGCTGTAGTCCCTGAACATCCACACTGTGCAGCCACTGCACAGTGTGCTCACAGCCAGTCTATACTGTGCAGGTCTGATGGTCCCTGCAGTGCAGGTCTGATGTCTGTAGTGCTTGAGCAGCTGCCTTCTCTGATCACTCCTTTAAGGTGTCTAGGATGCTCCCAGGGCTGCAGTGACCCTGTCACTAAAGCATAGGAAACCTACCAACAATCAGTTCCTTCAGAGTGAGATATACAGGCACAAAAGGTGTTCAGCAGTGAGGTCATTTGAGATGGCTGGATGTGCATCATTGCTTAGTGAAGATAGATATGCTATAGCGTGTATACAACCCAAAACAATAATTTTTTGTAACAATTCATAAAGAGCATAGCTAGCAATAAACTAGTATTCCTGAGACAACCCTCACCCATCCTGTAATTCTCAAATCCACATGGGAAAAACCTCTGTAACAGAAAAGGAGAAACCAAGAGGCAGAGGGAGTAAGGGGACAGAGATGGGGAGGAGGGCACAAGCAGTAAGGATTTAAGTAAGGGACATGGAGCTTGCAGCTGCACCAAGGAGGACCACTCTTCCTAGAGCTGAATTAGTATTGCTCAGTTAATAGAAATACTTTAGATGAGGTGGCCCTGTTCTTGTTTTGCTAGAGCCGCTTTTGGAAGTGGGGAAAATGGTAGAGGAATACAGTTGTTCACCTGGAACAACCAGCGGGTAGCAGAAGTAACACCTCATGCATGGTCAACACATCATCCTGGCCCTGGGGAACATGTAATTTCTTCAGGTTTTTCTAGAGATATTGATCCCTCTCTGATGTGTAGCTTACCAAAGGAGTAAGGTTGAGTCAGTTCTCACAGTCTATGCATCATTGGTATTATTTCATATCTACAGTAACGTGATAAAGGCCATAGCCTGCTCAGCCAGAACTCTCTGGTGTAGCATTAGTAACACTTGAGATTTCTTATCAAATCTAAAAATATTTTTATGTTTTTCTTAAAACCTCACTTGTCACAAAAGAGAGTGCAGGAAGAACCCTCATGGGCCATTTGAGAAATTGTGTATTGAATTCTCATTTTTTGTTTAGAACCTCTGAAATGATCCAAGGAAGGGTTCTAAAATCCCATCGTAAAATTGGCTCTTTGATTTATTTTTAGGGTTTTGTTTTTTGTTGGGCTGTTTTGCTTGTTTGTTTGTTTTAATCAATATAGTTGATGGCTGGGGGACAGTGATAAAGAGGTGGGGAAGACGATACTAACATGGCAATACTTCAACAGTATATAAGGTGGGAAATTCTGTTGATGCCCTGTTCCTTATTTATTAAGGTGAGATAATTCCTGCCACAATTTTATTGTGCATATAGTAAAGAGTGTACTGTCCTTTACTGTTTACTTAGATTTCTGTGGAAGGGTAGTAGGTATTGATACGACAGATCATCTGGTAGATTCACACTTAACTGTCTCTGAAACAAAGTGGGGAGAGAAAAGCACAAGGTTACATACAGTTATACAACACTTAAGAAATGCATTTAATGTCAGAAGATGGGATAGAAGACATAACACATCACTGTATTTAGACTGGTGCAAGGTATATAACTCCTAGCGAGCAAAAAGCTGCTGTTAACTCCATGTTCAGAGGTTAGGGGCAGATTAGCGAGGGTTCCTGGGTTTTATTCAAAGTCTTTCTTTGCAAAGTTGTTTTCAGTAGCCAAAAATGAGTTTCTGTTTCTTTATCTGCAAACCATACCAACATTAACTGGAGTTCTGATGTTTGTATAACATTTTAAAATCAGTGTTTTGAGTGAGAGGTGCTGTGTTTCCACAAGGCACTGACTTGTTACCATGAAATGGCTCTGGGGCACCTGGGTACAACCATAGAGATGTATCAAGTGGATGCAGAATCTGGTCTGAGGACACTAGCTGATATTTTAATAACACTAGTGACCCACAGAGAACATCAATTAGGCTTCTATTCTGCTCACTTCACAATAACTGGCTTTGGTGACATGTTGTTATTAAGGTTTTCTGGGATTTAGCTGTCCTTGTGGTTCTAAAAGTTAGAAGAGAGAGTGTTTAGTAATAGCAGGTGTTAGCAGACTATCATTAATAAGCTCTTTCAGAAACAAATTATGATCTGTTTTATATATCCTACCATGCTCATGGATCTAAGCTTCATTCGTGATCAAACTAAGCCTTGTGAAGGCAGTAACAAGACAGAGGGAAGGGATGTTTTTAGAACAAGTGAGTTCTTTAAGCAAGTGAGGGAATGATGAGAAAGAAACAGGATGACACTATACTGGTGTTAGTAAACCCAACTGAGTGATAACCTTGTTATTAGAAAAGACTAAACTTTCTCCCTCCAGGAGTTTTTTGTACAAATAAGTTGGCAAGTGTAAAAACTGGAGTTTGTGGGTGTGCATAAGGGAAACAGATGCGCTGTTTGGGTCTTCAGGCCATTCATTATTTATAATATGTTTGTGGCTGGTGCTGTTAATTCCATAGGAAGTGGAAGGGTTGTTTTGGTTATTAGTTTAGAAAAAACACTTTACTATGCAGCATTATTTATGTGTTTGCAAGGATGTAAAGGCTGATCTCCTTATTTTATTTAAAGCTAAAACCATTACAAGTTGATGAAGCGAGAGTTCAGCTGAAAGTAGTTGCTGGGGAGCATCAGTAAGTGGCATGGAAATGTGCCAGAGCCACACTTGCCACTGAAAGGAACTGAGGGAGCCTGCTGAGCCTGTGTTGCACCATGGGGCAATGAGCTATTATCAGATGTGGTCTTTGCTGAAGCCTTCGCAAATAGAAAGGAAACAGAGGTGGTGCAAAGAAAGAATGTGTTGCAGTTGTTTGGCAGCTGCTGGTAAATTATGCCTCTTACCTGTAAAGTCTCTAAATCCCCTTTCAGCATTTCACAAAGAACAATAATTGTTTATTGATCTGAACGTTAACAATGTATCCCTTGTTCTTCAATAAGGTCTAGAAATGTAACTCAAAGGCAATAACTGCTTTGGATAAACAACACGCTTGATGGATGTGTGGCTCTTTTTCTTTTCCTTTGTTATCTTGATTTAATCATTGTACACGTGTACCTGTATGGGTTAGTGTCTGTCTGTCTTCCAAAGAGTCATTTTTCTCAGCAGTGTTTAATACTTCCCCATAAATGCCTGTTTTAAAG
>NDXB01003208.1:0-13031 GCA_002631895.1 Agapornis roseicollis
GGAGGGCAAGCCAGGGGGGTTGAGTGAGTGAACGAGCTGCGTGGGTTTAAACCACGACAATGCTATAGGAAGTCTAACGTCCTGTGCAGACCTTAGGTCTGTGGCACAAGTAGTCTGCCTGCAGCCCTGCTTGTTCATGAACCTTGGATGTATATCATAGCCTTGTCTCTAGGTGTTTCTCTGGGCTGGTCTGCTGCTTTTACTGACTCAAATTTCCATATCAGCCTTGGACCACATTTAGTGCTTGATTTAGTCACAGAATCATAGAATGGTTACGGTTGGAAAGGACCTTAATATCATCTAGTTCCAACCCTCCAGACTGTGTCTGAAGTGCACTGCATTGGTGAAGAATCTTGCTAATACTACATGGCCCTATTTAGGTCTTCTGTGATTGTGTCCTGGTCAGTGAGAGCACAGCTCTGACCCACAGCTGCTTTCCTTCAGGGAGGAGCACTGCTTTTGCTTGCTCCTCAAAAGAAACCCACTGAAGAGATCTAGGTGCTGGTGTAATAATTTCTAGCACAGCAGTAGTGTCCGAATATCCTCAGTGGGGTCGTGAACATTAAGTTCTGAGCACAGACACTGAAATGCTCCATGTAACAGAGTTTATCAGCTGTATATAGAGGGTATAGAAGTGTCCAATGCGTAAAAAATGAAAGCTGATTCCTCAAGGTCACCTCAGATTAAAGTCAGATGAAGAATTCATGAAAGTTGTACTTTATCCACTGGGTCATGTTGCTTCCCTTGGAAAGGCATAGTGTGAGAAACAAGAAAATGAAGTTATTAAATGAGTGGATACTTTAAAAGCATTTGAAATACATTAGTGGCAGAATTGTGTTTAAAAGCATCAGTTTCTGTTTTACCTGCAGCATTTACAGAATCAGTGCTTGTATGCCTGGATAATTAAAGAAGTGTTAATTGTACCAATTAAAAAGTGAGAATGTGAATTATTGCTCTTTATTACTTTCCAGGTCAGAGGAGCTGCAATAGGAAAATACATATCCAGCAATCTAAAGACAGTTTAAACTGAAATAGTTCTTTGCAATTTAGGCATTTAATTAAAAGCTTTAAAGTTGAATTAAAAAGTTAAATCATTTGTCTGTTCCTGTGGAAAAAAACCCAAACCAAACAAAACAAAACAAAAACCAAAATCCAATCTCAGTACTTCTGTGTTTGGAACAATTATGTAACATAAAGCACAGTGAGACAAGTGTACTGTTTTCTGATCTGAAGCTATAGCATTTTTCATGCACAACAGCACAACACAAAAATGTATTCAGGGTACTAGAAGCAAACAGATGTATTATTCCATCAAGTGCAGTGTGAGAGTAAGTTTTTGTGGGAGATTGGCTGATTGACCAGGGTCATTCCCTGTTTGAAGTAAATAACATGGTATTTGGACAGAAGTAAAGCCTGAGGCCTACTTTGGCCAAGGAAACTGTGAAAACTGTGAGCCAAGAGATATGACCATCAGTAACCTTGTGTTTATGCTCAGTGTGGAATTCCCCTTCTGCCCGCTTGTACCAGTTTAGACCAGCTAGTAGATACTATGAACAATGGACAAGAGAATCCTACGTGTTTTCACGCAAAAAGTGTCAAACCAATAAGAATATGTATTTAGGCGCGTGGACAGTGCATGAACAAGGTGTTTAACCAATCTGCTTTTGCATGATCGCATGGGCAGCTATTATAACCCTATATAAACCTGTGTTTCGCTTATAATAAACGGAGTTTGCTCTCCCACTTATATTGAGTCGACTGGCATTCTTCCCCTACGGCGATCCTGCTCTTCTTCAATTCTTCGACTCTGCAACCTTTGGCTGCGGCAAATCTGCTTTCTTTCAACTCTTCTACCCTTTTTATCCCTCAACAAGTTTTAATCTTAAAGGATGTTTTCTTCTTTTCTTTTTTTTCTTTTTTTTTTTTTTGGTTGTATAATACAAAGACAGAAAGCCCTTTTTAGCATTGCAAAAATAATGAAGAGTAAAAATTAATTCTTTATTATATTTTAAACTTTCAAAATAACAACCTTTTGCATTTATCTAGTGGTAATAAACACTCCACCAAACATCAGAAAATACTAAAGAATGAGACATCAGTGGTAACTGTTTAATCAGCTGTCTTTCTGAGGTCATGTTTTAAACAATGCTAAGTAGTAGGACTTAAAATTCGGAATGATGTGATTTCATCTCATAAATTGCATCTGTCTTTTTGAAAGGGCTGGCAAACAGAGTAACAGACTTGTGGATGTCTTAGGAATTCAGAAATGCTCAGAACAAATACAGTTGGGAGTAGAAGTAAATAAACTGTGTCCGGAAGCAAATAAATGCCTACTCAACAATCCCTTTTGAGGATAACCAAAGCTGCTAGATATTATTGAAAATAATTCTGTTCTTCAGGCATACAGACAGGAAAAAAGTTCTTCCGGACTTCTTTTTATTACTGTGTCAAATGAGGCACTGCTCATTTTGATAAATACCCTTTCTCTGGAGTGTCTTCCAAGTGAGATCAAATTGTTAGTTAACTGTTTTAAATTACTCAGACTAGCACACTCGAAGACAATCCTACTCTAAATGGGATAGTCTAAATTGTAGACACAGAACTGAAACAGATCCATGCACAGTTGCATGGTGCACTCCTTGCAAGTCATATAAATTTACTGGGCTACATGAGACAAGTGCAGCGGGTTGAAAAACATTATCCCACATATTGTTATTCCTTGTGCCAACTCCAGTTTTGGTCTCACAGTTCAAAAAGGATGTGAACAAGCTGGAGAGCTCTAGCAGATGGCCATAGAGATGCCTTGGGCTTAGAGCACCTCTTATGAATAGAGGGTGGGGGATCTGTGCATCTTTACTGTAGTGAAAAGGAGGTTCAAAAGCAATCTAGTATCTGCCTTGAACTATTGGAAATGTAATGTCAAGGATGACAGAGACAAATTTTTCTTGGTGGTTTCCAGGTTTAAGAAATTTGGGACGAGCTTCAGGGAAGCAAATATCTAGGAGACTGATGGAGCAGTGGAACAGGTTGCCCAGTTGTGAGCCCAAGATCACTGATGTCACCTGGTCATGCAGACTGGACTCCTAAGCAGTATAGATAAAATGCCTGATAGAGTGCCTAGTCATTGAAATAGTGTGTGCTAGGGACCATTTCTGGTAGACAACATGACACAACTGATCCAGATTTAGTTCCTTCTACTTTATGTAACTTTCTAGTACCATCCCATCAGGCTGTGTGCTCCTGGACTGTCCTGCCTGTCCTCATACCATACTCCATTGTAATCAGCATATAGCCTCACTTTTATCTTACAGAAACATTAATTGATCAGTTGATCAATTGATCAGCCTCCATACATTTTGAACTGAAACCCTCCCAGCCACCTCTCAACAATAAAAATAATTTCTTCTTGTCACAGGGACTCCACAAAGTTTCAGCGGAGACCTGGAGTCAGATGTGATGTAGCCAGGCTGTGCCACTGGCAATGTCAGAGACCAGTCCCTGATACTCTTTTTTTTAATTAGGATACATGTTATCACTGGTAAGATTCTGGAATGCTGTAGAAAAGGTTTACATCTGAGTCCTGCTATTTCCAGTCTTTTCTACACTATGTTAGGAGGTACTTCATTCTCTTTTGCTATTTGAATTCCTTGTGCTCTGACTGTACAGCTAGAGTACCTTAAGACTATTTGAACAATACCTTATACCTGCAAATAGCTGTTTCTTGAGCATTTTAAACTCAGTCTAATATATTTTTTTGCTAATGAATGGGGCATGTGATAAATTTCCCAAGTAGAGCCTTCTTAATTTTTCTGTGCTAGATTTCTCCATTTATAAAATAGGGTAATTCCTTTTACCCTCTTCAAATGACATTAGGAAAATGTAGTTTTATTAAGAACTCTATGTAATATCATTAATAACTATAGAAGCATCTGACAATAAACTTCAGAGCAAGGCTTGAATCATCTGTCGTAATATGGCAATACAGTATATATGCATGTATTACGCAAGAGAAATTAAGTAATCACTGATAAAGTTTGGGAGAAAAAAAGTGAATTAGAACTGCTAACAACAACATTAATTGTGGCATATTCTAATTTTTAAATAAAGGTTGTTAACCTTTTTAATACTTACAAATGTTGTTTTGAGAACACAGAAACCGTGTGCCTTTTGCTTTTGTTGGAGAGTAGCACAGGTATTTCTCCATGGCCTATTTATTTTTTTGTATTGCTCAGGCTGAGTGTAGAAGAAACATCACATAAATTGCATGGAATGTGCATACCTCAACTTGTAGAGTATATTTATTAGACTGTACTTCAAAGAATAATAGTCCTACACTAGTGGAAATAAAGGATAGAGTAACCAATGCTGATGATTACTTTTATATGCAAAAGAATAGAATCTACTCAGATGTTTTTGACTATGAAATGCTATGAATAGACTGTAAAATGTAGCTCTTCTTAGGTGCTGTGACAATAGTTCACTTATGTGAAAGTAGCTGTAAAAATGTGAAACAAGCCTTACTATGTGAGAGCTATAACAATGAGTTTGGATTTATACAGCAGTTCAAGAGTGCATACATTTTATAGATGTTATAACAGAAACATGTATGGGGTGAAAATGAATCATCTACTTAATTTCATCTGCTATCAACATCAAGAGTAAAGTGTTGTTTTAAAATATTCTTCTTCCCTGTAAAATCTGTGACTAAATGACTATATATGCCTAATCTTAATTTCTGTGCCTTTTTAAAGCAGGTTAATTATATTCATGGACCTTTGTCACATTATTCACTTGGAAGGCCTTGATTATGCATTACACATCAGCATTTCATAACTAAACATCCAAGATAAGTACTGTATTCAAATGTAAAATTACATTATTAAGTCTTAAAGCTCTAAAAATGTATGTGAGTCATAATATGAGGGATTTTTCTTAGTTAGAAATAACTTATCCAGCACTGAGGTAGACTTTGATTGTGCTCTATTGCATAGTTCAAACATAGTTTTGCATAAAGAGCTGATAATGAAAACAATGCTGGGAATTTCAATATACAAATTATTTTCCTAGGAGTTACATCTAAGAGATTCTTTCTCAGTCTGTTACCTAAGAATAATGCAAGTTAAACGTGTTTGGACACAGTGTAGATCATTCTATTGGTTAAATACTTTCTTTACCTGCATGACATTCCACAGATGTTTTGTAAGACAAATTTAGTCCAGGGAAGTTCAGAATTCCTTTCTGTTAGATAACAGCTAGACAAAAAATGGCTGTGCCCGCATCTCTGTGTAATGGGTTTAAGCTGAAAGGGGGTAGATCCAGATCAGATATAAAAAGATATTATTTACCATGAGGGTGATGTGACACTGTCACAGGTTGCCCAGGGAAGCTGTGGCTGCCCTATCCCTGGCAGTATTCAAGGCCAGGTTGAACGGGGTGTCATAGATTAGACCCAACCAGGCAGCTCGCTCACTCACTCAACCCCCCTTTCTTGCCCTCCCCTGCTTCCAGAGGGATGGGGGGAGAATCAAAAGAATGCAACTCTCACCAGTTGAGATAAGAACAGTTTAGTAACTAAGGTATAACACAAATCACTATGCTGCCACCAATAATAATAACAACGATAAAGGAAAAGAATACAGCATCCCATCAACCACAACAGATAACTCACGACACCCCACCAACCGAGTGCTGACCGACCAACTCTTCCAACCACCCCAAGAGCTAGGCCTTCCGGATCACTCCCAGTTACCTCCTGGGCATGACGTGCTATGGTATGGAATACCTCTTTGGTCAGTTTGGTCCTGTCAGTACAGTCCTGTCCCTGCTTCCTCCCAGCCCCCTCCCCCCCCCGCAGATCATGAGGCTCACAAAGTCCTTGGTCAGGGCAAACATCGCTCAGCAACAACCAAAAACATCGGCCTTATCAGCCTTGTTCCCGGGTTAAGTCAAAACACCAGCTACTAAAGAGAAGAAAAACTGACTGCAACTGCTGAACCCAGGACACGGGGTTTGGAGCAGCTTGGTCTAGTGTGAGGTGTTGCCTCACATGGCAGGGGGCTTGGAACTAGGTGATCCTTGTGGTCTCTTCCAGCTCAAACTGTTCTATGAGTCTATGATTCTATGAAAATAGGATGCCAATTTTCCTATTCCATACAATAGTTTATGGACTTGTCAGGCTACGTGCTAACCCCTGGGGAATTCAAAAAGCTGGTGTGTAATACTCACTGAACTTCCGGTTACAAGATTGGACACAATAGTTCCTTTAGCATCATAATCTGTGTGAAATTTGGTGGTGTTTCATCATCTCTGTTGATTACATGTCTTTATGTTCAGTAGCATAGATACATTTCTTCAATTTATCCTCTAAAGAGCATGTGCCTCTTCAAAAGAGAGATCACACCAGGTTGTCTGCACAGGTCTTACTTCACCCTCAAGGCAAAAGGGTGGGCACTCATAGGAGAGCTAAGGTTGCAGCTCCAGTGGAGGGAGGTGCACTGTTTACACTGGTGGTGGCAGATGCCTTCACCTAGACAGAGCTGCTGCAGGGAGAGGCTGCAGTGCAGACCTAGAGCTGCAGGAGGCGCCCAGACCTTTCTCCTGGAGCAGAGATGGGCATTGCTGCTTGGAAAAGGTGTGCTCTGGTAGAGGACCTCCTGCGGTGGGTGGCTGAGCTGTAGGAGACAGCGAGGCTACAAAACATCAACCAGGCTGAGAAGCATCTGGATACCGTTGTTCCAGGCACAGCCTGCAGTGCAGCCACAGCTTGCAGCCAAGCAACCGAAAACTCCACCAGCAGCACACATAGAAGAAAGGGGGGGGGGCAATAATATAGGGGAATGGAAGCTTGCAATGCCTAGAACCTGTCAGAGAAAGAGTCTCCACCCAAAGCCAGAGGTGGCGTTGCAGAACTGATTCGCTGCTCTGCAGGAAAGTGATGAAAGATCAACCACAGCAGATGAAGAACAGGTTAAGTACTGCAGCCTACTCTGCACCACAGATAACAAGCTAAACAAGGAAAAGGTCATGGGGAATACCTGTAGGTGACTCGCTGGCCTGATGCGCTCTCTAGAGATGTGCTGCCTAGCAGCGGCTAACATCAAAGATGTCGCCAAGAGACAAGACAGCCTACTGACTATTATGCACTACTGTTGTTTCACATGGGTACCACAGGTAGGGCCAGAAACAATGTGAGGACAATCAAGAAGGATTACAGAGCCCTAGGAGTGGCTGTCAAGCACCCCATAGCACAGGTAGTCTTTTCATCAATCCTCCCAGTCAAAGGGAAGGGGTTGGTGAGTTGAATCTGGGAATTCAACAAATGGTTGCAGGACCTGGTGCCACATCCACAGGTTTGGCTACACAGACCATGGAACTCACCTTGAGAAACCTGGTCTGCTGGTGTCCACCTATCTGTCCACCTATCAGAGCTGGTGTCCACCACCAGCTGTTCACCTATCAGAGAAAGGGAAGAGTGTCTTTGGTTATGGGCTTGCCAAGCTGGTGAAGCGGCCTATAAACTGTTCAGCCTGGAAAAGAGAAGGCTGCATGGAGACCTCCTAGCAGCCTTCCAGTATCTACAAGGATGCCAGAGAGGGACTCTTCGTTAGGGACAGTAGTGGTAGAACAATGGGTAATGGGTTAAAATGTCAACAGCAGAAGTTTAGATTGGATATAAAAAGGAAGTTCTTTACTGTGAGGGTGGTGAGGCACTGGAATGGGTTGCCCAAGGAAGTTGAGAATGCTCCATCTCTGGTGGTGTTCAAAGCCAGATTGGAGAGAGCCTTGGGTGACATGGTTTACTGTGTGGTGTCCCTGCCCATGGCAGATGTGTTGGAACTAGATGATCTTAAGGTCATTTCTAACCCTAACTATTCTATGATTCTATGAACTGAAATTACTGGCAGAGGGAAACCTCAATCCATCCCACTTCTGCCAGTCTGATGCTGGTGTCAGTAGGAGATGCCCAGAACCTGGAGAAGGATCACAGGTCAGCAAGGTTGTAACTAGATGATCTTTAAGGTACCTTCCCACCCTAACTATTCTATGATTCTGCATTGCCCTACTGGGGCAAAGCTATTAAAATTTTAATTTAAAAAAACTACCTAAGTTAGAATGAAAGCCATACAAATACTCTTTTTGTAACCAAATCCAGTATATAAAATCATTATTAGCATAGAGTAGAGTAGCATATCTTCCTATTAAAAGAGAAATAAGAAATAACTTCCTTTTGGGAAGATAAGCTCCAGGCTTTACATGCATTTTGTGAATTGCTGTTTGTTGTTGTTGGTATTTGTTTGCTTGTCTTTTTTTTCTGCATTGTGACTCACAGTTAGGATAAATATGTTTTGCATGCTGTGTTCTTGATTGCATACTCAGCTTCCTAATAACAGATAATACACGAGGATAATAATGCTAATGTACTAACACTAACACTTTCTATGTAGGTGCAATTAACCATCTACGCAGATGGGCTATCAAACTACTGTTTGCATGACTGTTGTGTAATCAGGTATCTTATAGGCTAACATAGCCTTAGATCAGGTTAACAGTGACAAAGCAATCTTCTTAGCCATTTGGTCTCATAACAGTGTTTGGGCATGTGGAGCAAACACTAAAATGGGTTGTGTTATTAAGGGCTGGGACAGCATGAAAGGAAGAATATAGTGGGTTTCAGGGAATTGTAGGACAAATTACAGGCAATTCTTTTGTACATCCAACACTTAGGATGCCTCCAGGAGGTAACAAGATAGGCAAAGAATAATAGGATGCGTAAGAGCATAGAATAAAAACATGCCTTTGTCTTTGCTGCTACTATTAGTGTTCCCAGTAATTAGCATAACTTATTTTTCATAGGATGAAATAAATGACTAAATTGCTTGAAATTTCCCATATTTTAGGTTCAAACAGGCACTCAAATAAAGAAATTATGACATTTATATGTGGTGCTTGTGTTTATGTTGTTGGTTGTGCAAGTTTCTGTGCTGTATTTTTGATGCCCATTTTTAAAAGCTAATGCATGTGGTCATGATCCATCTGTTAAACTGTATTTCATAGAATCATAGAATAGTTAGAGTTGGAAAGAACCTTAAGATCAAATTCAACCCCTGTGCAATGAGCAGAGACATATCACACTAAACCATGTCACCCAACGCTCCGTTCAGTCTGGCCCTGAATACTGCCAGGGATGGAGTATTCACAACTTCTTTGGGCAGCCCATTCCAGTGCCTCACCACCCTAACAGTAAAGAACTTCTTCCTTATATCTAACCTGAACTTCCCCTGTTTAAGTTTGAACCCATTACCCTTTGTCCTGTCACTACAGTCCCTAATGAAGAGTCCCTCTCCAGCATCCCTATAGGCCCCCTTCAGATACTGAAAGGCTGCTATGAGGTCTCCAGCAGCCTTCCCTTCTCCAGGCAAGAAGCCAATTTTCTGAGCCCGAGGCTAAGTATGTCTTCCTATAGGAAGTACTCATCTCCTTTATCATACTCATGGTGCTCTGGACTTCTTCCTACAAATATTATTTTGAAATAAATAGAAAAAATAATGAAGGGAACAAGTTCAAAATACTTTTATCTTTCTCTTTTTTCTTTTGAATTTAGAACTGTTTCCTCACAACATTTTGGTGACAGGGTAATGAAGGCAAGATTTAAGAATTTATTTGTGTCCTGGGTTCAGCAGTAGCAGTCATTTTTCTCCTTAGTAGCTGGTGCAGTGGTGTGGCCTGGAAACAACGCTGATAACACTGATATTTTCAGTTGTTGCTCAGTAATGTTTAGTCTGACCAAGAACTTTGTGAGCCTCATGCTCTGCCAGGGAGGAGGGGAAGCTGGGAAGAAGCAGGGACAGGACACCTGACCCAAACTAACCAAAGAGGTATTCCATACCACAGCACGTTATGCCCACTATATAAACTGGTGGCAGTTACCTGGAAGGCTGAAATCACTTCTCGGTCCAGCTGGGTATCAGTCGGTGATTGGTGAGTGGTTGTATTCTCTTCCCTTGTAATTTCCCTTATCATTATTATTATTGGTGGTAGCAGTAGTGGTTTGTGTTATACCTTAGTTACTGGGCTGTTCTTATTTCAACCCATGGGAGTTACTTTCTTTCGATTCTCCTCCCTATCTCTTTGGAAGGGGAGGGGAGTGAGCGAGTGGCTGAGTTGCTGACTGGACTTAAACCACAACAATTGGCAAAAATAAGTAAGAACAGCAAAGAGTCTGCTAACAGAGTAAAGCATTCAGTGCTAAACTTAAGCAGTAAATAAGTGTCAATAGATGCAAGAAGTCACTGCTCTGTGCCAGAATGAATTGAAGTATGAGTTACCTTTAACACGTGTACCACTTCTTAAGTACAATTGAGTGTAGAAAAAGGTCTAGTCTTTCTCAAGAATTTAGTAGTTGCTTAATAAAAGAAAATTTAGTATGGATTTTCCTGTGAAATTGCCAATACTTGTAATTGCCAATTATGTGCTGGAGTTAGAATCCCAGATGAGATGGATTGTTTCTTTAATTTAACCTGCTACTGCTTCTGCTCTTTAAGGTCTACATTTCTTTTTCTATCAAGTTCAACCTCAAACAGTCTATACCAATATACCATGTGAGATGTAAAGTAAATACTCAGATTCTGCAGTTCCTTTTCTTTCCAAGAAAGAATTTCTCATTACCATCTTCCTGGACTTTACATTCATGAATAAAGTCAGTTGAAGTCAGAGTGTTAGTAGAATACATTTAACAGGAAGCATCCTGATGGATTTCACAGTCTTTTGTTATTCAAATGTTGTGACTTATTAAGCTTCTTGTGTCTGTGTCTACAGTAGATATTTTATCCTGTTTTTCCTTTTTAATTACAAAAATGAAAGACAATTACTTTAAGTAAGAGTTTTAAAATGTATATAAATATATAATATTTTAATAGTTCTAATCAAGAATACATTAGGATTTCAATCCTATGGAAATATACATCATCCTTCAGTATTACTTCTCTGTTTTCTGTAATACCAGATAAAAAATAACAGCAGCTTGCATTAGACAAGAGAGAATAGGCATGTGTGGTATCCTGACCCCAGGATATAATGTTAAGGTTTAATTAATATTGTTAATATTAATTAAACTCATATTGCTTTAATATTAATGTAAGCAAATAGCATCCTGAATATGTTTGCTTAGGTATTCCTAGAAAACCCCAATAAGGCTTAATGTGGTTTAACTCCAGAAGGCAGCTAAGCCCCCAACAGCCACTTGCTAACACTCCTTCCCATGAGATAAGGGAAAGAATCAGAAGGACAAAAGTGAGGAAAGTGTGGGCTTACTTCAAAAGGCAAAGCAAAAGCAAAGCAAAATAAGGAATTAATTCACTGCTTCCCATCAGCAGGCAGGCATTCAGCCATCTCCAGGAAAGAAGGGTTACATTATGCACAACAGTAACTTGGGAAGATGAATGCCATCATTCTGAATATCCTCACTTCCTTCTTCTTCTCCAGCTTTATATGCTGAGCATGATGCCATATGGTATTAGACATCCTTTTGGTCACTTGGGTCCCTCCCAACGACTTGTGCACCCCAGCCTACTACTACTGGAGTGGGATGAGGAGCGGAAAAGGCCTCGACATTGTGTAAATGCTGCTCAGTAGTGGCTAAAACACCGCCCAGAGAGGTGGTGGAGTCACCATCCCTGGATGCGTTTAAAAAGAGGCTGGATATGGCACTTGATGACATGGTTTAGTTGAGGTGTAGGGCATGGGTTGGAGTTGATGATCTTAGAGGTCCCTTCCAAACTGGTAATTCTGTGATTCTGTGTAAAACATCCCTGTGTTATCAACACTGTTTTCAGCAAAAATCCTGAACGTAGCCCCGCACTAGTTACTGTGAATAAAATTAACTCAATTACAGCCAAACCAGTACAGTTCTGTATGTTAAAAAAATAGCAAAATACCTTTTCCTCAGGCCACAGCTTGCTGTCTTTGTTTCCTGATGCTATTCTTTGTAACATACAAGTGATGGATGCCTTCTGCTGTAATGCTGCTAAAAGGTCAGGTGGTGCCTTGTGGCCTTCTTGAAGGGCCTGGTCAGCTACTTATTGCTAGATGCAGATAACATGTTGAGCCTGTAGTATATTCTGTGCTTTGTATTTTTTAATTGCATCTGGGGAGGAAGCTGTGTTCACCCAGAGTGCATCTACAGCTCTCAGAATAAGCAGTGATATTACTGTTAGGTTTCTTAATTATGGTATAGGTTGTAATCAGTACATATAAATTGGCCTCAAAACTTCTGCTTTTCCTAGAAAACTCACATTTTCTGCATCCTGTTCTGGAATGACTTCTTCCTTCTCCTTCCTGATTCCCCTGAAAACGTTAAGGACTCCCTTTCAAATTAGCTGGAGGAAAAAAAAAAAAAGATTGTCTATTTTAACAACAGCCTTGTTTCCAGTGTAACCCATGTTTGGGTGTCTGAGAGGTGCTGAGTTTCTCTTCTCATGTTCATAATGCAATGACTGATGTGAAATATTGTGTTCCTAATGGTTGATTCACTGTTTACACTGCTCTTATAAAATTCAGCCATCATTCTGGTAAGGCATCATTGTTAAAGAAAGTGTTTAAACACCTGATTAACATTAAATTATGCCTTTGCCTCTTCAACTTGTTGAAGGAATAGCTGAAATGTCCTGATAGCCTATAAATAAATATGGGGGGACAAAAGATTTCTGTCAGTGGAAGTCTTTTTAATCTGTAAACTTAAAGTGTAACAAAATCCACAGCTGGAAGCTAGGTACAGACAAATCCTGACTTTAAAATAGTAAGGATGGTTAATCACTAAAACTCCTAGGGATGAGGGAGTACTCTGTCACTTGTAATCTTCAGATCAACAGTGGATAGCTTTCTAAAACAAAAGCTTAGATTTAGCTGAAAACTCTGGGCTTGATGCAAGAAATCCAGTAGTGGTCAGGCTACTTTGCAATTTCCATTTTTCCTTTAATTAATTTAAAAGATACAATCAAAGCTAAATGGATGCTTCAATATCGGGGGGGGGGGGG
>NDXB01003208.1:13160-31384 GCA_002631895.1 Agapornis roseicollis
GAAAAGAAAAAGAATGGGGAGGGAGGGGGAGGGGGGGGGGGGGGGGGGGGGAGAGGGGGGATAGAGAAGGAGATAAGCATAAATTTTTGAGTATTTCTTCAGAATAAAATCTTGTTGTGGTATGGACAAAAGTTGTCTCTGTTCTGAATTGTATATTGATACCATCACCTATGCTCTAATGAATTTTCCTTTTGACTTTGTTAACTGTCCTGTTTTGCTTCTCAGACATGGGGACTGTAGCTGTAGCTAGTTTTATTACAAAAGAACCAAGGTCAGACATGGCTTTAGTAAAGCTTAACAGCATAATCTTTCTACTTTTAGTAAATTGCTTACTCTTTTCAATATTTTATAATTTGTTTTTAAATTATATATTGAACACAATCTGTAAAGATCCATCAGACAGCTAGAAACTCACAGTGGGGCACTTTCCCTTTTTTATAAGCCAGGTTTGGAAGGGGGGAATACAGCTATGCTGCAGTGGTCTTATGATCAAATTGAATGATGGTGGAGGAAAGAAGTAACTGAAGTTACTAAGAAATAATCATAGAAAATAGACACAGAAAACTGAGGGGACGGGGGGGAGGGGAGAGGGAGGAGGAAAATAAATGAGACACTGCCAGCAAAATTGGATAGTAAATGAGACACCTGGAAATGAAAAAGGCTTATAAATGCCATATAATTTCATTCCATATGTATTTTTCTGGATATATAACTTAATATCCTCTCCAATATAATTTTAAACATTACATTACGCTTCCATCTTTTTCTGAAAATATAGGTACATTATGTCTTAAACAATACAATTAACTTTTGCCATTTAATGACCTGTGTGATATTTATAAAACATTTCATAATAAGATTCGTAGCAATCACCCTGCAGTAATTCTTCTCACAGCATCTCCATCTTTATGTCAACAGTATCTGAAGGGGGGCTATAAGGATGCCAGAGAGGAACTCTTCATTAGGGACTGTAGTGATAGCACAAGGGGTAATGGGTTCAAACCTAAACAGGGGAAGTTTAGATTGGCTCTAAGGAAGAAGTTCTTTACTGTGAGGGTGGTGAGGCACTGGAATGGGTTGCCCAAAGAAGCTGTGAATGCTCCATCCCTGCCAGTGTTCAAGGGCAGGTTGGACAGAGCCTTGGGTGACATGGTTTAGTGTGAGGTGTCCCTGCCCATGGCAGAGGGGTTGGAACTGGATGATCTTAAGGTCCTTTCGAACCCTAACTATTCTATGATTCTATAAAGCCAAAGACAAAACAAAAACATATCTGTGAAAGCTGCTCTGAACTAGGTATGATCCAATAAATTAAATGGTTTGAATTGAGCTCTACTTTTGTATATGCCTGCCTGTTTCTCAGCTGTAAAATGAGTTAACAGTATTGTCTGAGCTCATAAAGCAAACATTGACACAACAAAGACTGTTACATGCTCAGATGTAGCAGTAATGAGAGCCAGATAAGTGGGTAGGCCCTGATTGTATGAGGATGCGTGCTTGTTTATAGTCAGAGGATGTATGCTATGTTAATGACTTTAATGGGATGTGCCTGAGTGCATGGCTGCCTTTGGACATCAGCTGTGAACCCATCATAGTGACAGTTTGATGACAGAATTCAGGCACTGAAATACTCCAAGGAACAAACAAGCTGCTTTGGATGATCTATGTTATCCATCTGTGTTATCCATTTGGATGATCTTAGCCATTGCAGGGCTTTTTCATTTTTTTAGCCATTTGCATTTACAGTGAAACTTACTAAATATATTAAAAGTATGAATATAAGAGTTTTAAAATGTTGCAACTTTTCTAAAAATTTTATATCAGTTTATTGCAAACTCACATTATTAATTCATTAACAATTTAATTTTATACAAGCTTCTAAATGTGAACGTTGGTGCTTGATGTATGGACTTCTGTTTGTGATATAAAGTGATACAGCCATTCCTGCAAAATGTCACACTTTCATTGTTAAACATTGTGAAAATATATTTTTAAAGCATGTTTTAGAAATACAGAGGACAAATGTGCACAAAAATTTTGCTTATAAAGTAAATTCTTGTAACTTGAAAGACGGTTCTTGGGGGGGAAGGAGGGGAAGCCAGTACTTTGATGATACTGATGATTTAATGTTTACTATGTTCTATCTCACTTTTTCGTGCTGAAACTGATGAGAAAATAGTTTTAGATTAACTTAAACACCCAGTTCCATTCTAAGAGTATTTGCATGTTGCTACCCTAAGCATCATTATACGAAGAAATGTATAGGGAAAGAAAGACATTCCCTTGATGCATAAAGTGATTTTCCTTTACTGAAAAGCATGTTTGATCACATTCAGAGACTGTTTGTAACATTATATATTACTCTATAATAAATTCATTGGAAGATTCATATACATATTACCAAGTCACTTAAAATTATTTGGGAATCTGAAAGTGTGTTATATTTGTTTGATCTGCCTATGAACAGTGAAAAGCATTTCTTGAAACTGGGAGGTTCAGTGTTAGAAATTCATCACTCATATATGACCCAAGGAACCAGCCTAATTTTAAGGGAGTGAGCACTAGCATGGCCCATTTATTTCAGCTGTAGTAACTCTTAAACTAAGGGCAAAGATCTAACATGAATTAGCTTCCATTAGGAAGCTATGCTATACATTACTTATGCTCTGATTTTATCTGAATGTCAAACATCAGATCTTCACCTCCTTTTCACCTTTGACTTCTTTTGTTATTTAATCACAAATCATTCATTCATTCTCTTGCAGGGGAAAATCCTATTACCTTTCACTTGTAATTTTAACAAATAGTGAAGTCTGAAACCAAGGTACTGTTTTTGGAGGAAGAGTCACAGAGTGGTTTAATACCACTAAGCCCATCATATTTAGACATCCAAAGTCTAAACATCTATAACTGAATTAGTTGTCCAGGCAAAAGAAAGATAAGAGCATCTTTAAAGAGACAAACCACCTGGCTAGTTTTCATCTGCTGTAGCAGGAAGTCATATACTCCTTTTTTACTCCATTGTAAGAAGAGTCTAGAAAATTCTCACAGCTTTAGATGTCTACAGTATGAAAGTGCAAAGTTTGGTGACACGACTTTTGATTGTTGTGTCTGAGAAATGCTACTTTCAGATGTATATACCTTCTTACAGAAATGTTTTTTTAAACTAGATCTTTATAGATGATAGTGTTTAATAGTCTTCTAACCAAAGACAATTATGAATATTCTTCAGTTGTTTGTAATGTTATGAAACTGTGGTATTTCAGGTTACATAGCACCTAAATACTGTCCTAGCTATTTGTTAAGCCTTAGCTAATTTTTCTGAGTAATGAGAATTGAGAGCTCAGAAGGGTAAAGTAGGAAAATGCATAAACATTATTTTTAAGAATAAACAGAAAGAAGAGTGCATAGTGTCTCAGTGGGCAGGTTATTAAGCCAGTGACAGTGAGTCACTCTATGGAAGAAGTGAGAACACCTGTGTATAGATTCAGCATTTTAAGATGAAGCATATGAAAAGTTGGCTTATACTCTTCAATGTCTTAATTATCTTCAAATACCCTTTAAATATAGGAATTTTGAAATGTAATAGATATTTCTGTAGCATAGTAAGTATTTCAAAATAGTTTTTGAGTCACTAAAATCAGGTGCATAACTCATTAAGAACAAAAAAATCAGTGTTCAGCTGCTACATCAGACTGAGGTTTTCCTCAGATTATTCTGTACCAGGTGTCCATGTCAATGTGCTGGCAACAAAGGGCTCTGGGGGCCACTGTGGGAATATCTGATTCCATCAGCTCCAACAGATAGTTCCACTGGCTCCAACAGACCCATTGCAGGGCACAGCTGAGCCCATCAGACAGGTGGTGGTGCCTCTATTTATGAAAGGACAAAACACTGCATGGTAGTGTTAGGGGTGAGAAAAAATAGAAGTGACACATACCTGCAGACACCAGGGTCAGTGTAGAAAGCACGGAGAAGGTGCTCAAAGCACTGAAGCAGAGATTTCCCCTGCAGCCTGTGATGCAGACCATAGTGAGGCAGGCTGTGTCTCCGCAGTTCATGGAGGTCCATGGTGCAGCAGATATCCACCTTCAGTCCATGGAGAACCCCACACTGGAGCAGGGGAAAAGCATGAGGAGGATGTAGCAGCATAGAGGAGCTATTACAGAGCAACCACAGGCCCACATCCCCTATGTCACTCAGACAAGAGTGAGGTAGTAAGGCGATGCGGGGAGGTGTTGTTTTGTTTCTCACTGTCCAAATCTATTTCAGTTGGCAAAAATTACATTATTTTTTCTCAAGTTGAGTTTGTTTTGCCCATGTTGGTAGCTGATAAGCAATCTCCCTGTCTTTATGTTGTGCTTTTTCATCTCATATTTTTCCTGTCTCCTTTGAGGAGGGGGAGTGAACGAGCAGCTGGGTGGGTTTTTTGACTCTTAGCTAAGATTAACTTGCCACAAGGAAGATATGATTATTTCTTTGAATACAATATAACAATTAAATAGCAGAGATTTTTATGGATAAGCCAAAGGAATCAATACATTTGATTCAGGGTTCATGTTGTATTCTGGGCACAGAAGACACAGAACCTGTGTTAAGGTTTGAGCATGTTCAAAATTCTTCAGCAGGAAAGAACAGTATTGATTGTGACAAAACAGAAGATTACTTCTATTGTTATGTCAAAAGCTGAGATACTGGATAGGAAGATGATGGTAAAAAAAAGAAAAAAAAAAAGGAAGAAAAGATACAACCATCAAAAAAGCGAAAGCATAAAATTGTGCTGAATTTAACAGAACAGAGCAGACTGGTGAAAATAATGCCATGCTGTAAATGAGATTTTATTTTTTTTTCCTACTTAAAGCAGCTGAAACAACTTATTTGTATCACAGGATTTGCTGAGCAGGAGCAGCAGTTCTGACCAGTCCTGGCTGTCCTCTAAACTACTAACACTACCTTTACTTGTCAGTCTGTCACAGAAGGTTCATTTTTAATTGTTTCCCCATCCTACTACAATGTCTTTTTCCTCCATTGATTTGAGATCAATTTGGCAGTTGGTCTGCTGATTCCTACAAGGCCAAATCTATGGCAAAAAAACATTTTAATTATCTCTTCCGAATCAGTGAACTGGCAGGAGGTTGTTCAACTTGTCTCCTCATTTCTGTTAGCGATCCATCTTTACTTTCCAAAGGACTGGTGTAAGTCTCTTGAGACACCTACTCTCAAGTCAGTCAATGTGCTGCCTCATTGCTTTCTTAAATCTACCATACACACTGTACCTTTCAACAAGATTGATAGGGCATGAGCATGATAGTTTTGGACTTTGGCTGTTCTTGAGGGCTATAAAGAAAGTAAACAACAACCTATTATGTTCACCTCTTCTGTGTGTAAATACATAGAAGCAGAAAAAGACAAAAGTCTACAATGCAAATATATATGCATATATTTCTATGTGGGTGGAAAGCTGACTGTGCAGTGACTTCATTTGTGAGACCTAGATATTTACCTGGTGAGCTGCAGCAGATTAGGTTGTCTGATTTAAAGATCAGCACTTGAAAACTTGACCTTACTCTGTGTTCTAATGTGAATTTTCTAGATGACCTTAGGTAAATAAATTTTGGTATGAATTCCTGGGTGTAGATAGCTAAATAAAAAGGTGACTTAGAGGTGTGGTTTTTACTCCCAAAAGCAGTGGGAGATTTGGTAATGTAAGTGACAAGACTACGTAAACGATGGCTAAATACGTGTACATGTGTCAGTTTTAAATTGCTAGCTTTACATCTCTGCTTCATGTTCATTAGCTTTCCCCTCAGTGTATGGGCTTGTATCTCACATATCATTCAGCCCAACAAGTAAGGAACTATGCATAGATTTGACTGAAAATAAGACCAAGGATCTCTCCGTGGGATCATCAAGGCTTCAAACTTATATTTACAACTCAGCGTGTTCCTACATGCTTCCTACACTTTTGCCATTGAACTATGGCAACTCAAGTGCTCCTACTCAGGTACTTTTTTAAAATAGGTTCGGTTTTTGACTTCTTCCCCAACAATATCTCCTCTCGGCTTTGCAGACTCTTTTGTAGGGATCCCTATCTAGTAGGAATTATCCATCAAACTCTCCTTCAGATTTCCTATTTCATTGCAAGTCAGCGCATCTTTAGCATTCTGCAGCAGGGTGAGTAAGAGATTGGGCTGTCCTTCAGAGGTGTGTTGTTTCTAATCCTTTCACCCTGATCAGTGCCATTCTCCTTTCATGGGAAGAAAGGTCTGCCAAAAAGTCTGCAGTTCCCAAAATAAGCAGTTGTTTTCAGTTGCTGTGATATATAATGTATAAAATTGAAAACAATAACTTCTCAAACATCTAATGCATACAAAACTGGAGCTATAAAAGAACTGCTGCCTCAATGCAAAAATGGAATAACTTATTAAGACATAATCTTAATTCTCTGTAAACTCACAGTTCTTGCTTGTATCAACATGTGACAACTGTATCACAGCAACAGTTTTTCAAGGCAGTAATGCGATCTCTGTTAATTGATCTCGAGCAGATATTGATGTGGTGATTTAAGATGTTATCACCACAGTTGTCCAGATTGCTTTTCTGCCAGGGAAGACTAGGTACATAGCAGGGCAAATTGAATGGATTCAGATTTTCCAGTTCACAGTCTTTGTATCTGAACACAAACTAGCTTCACCTGCTGAAATCTGCTACAGCTTGCCAATAAGAGCACGAGATCCTTCCCTCAACTGCCATGAGAAAAAAAACCATCAGTTTGGCTTTGTGGAAGTGAAAAACAAAATAATCAGTGGCCATAAACCATTAAGGACTAATTTGTGTGTGAATCAGTCTTGTAGGATTCATGGCAGGAAGCCGTCTCATGCATTGACTTCATTGCAGATGTAGCAGGCATAAATTTGGTACTCCAGGGGCACTTTTACATTTGGGATGTTAAAATATCGATGCTTCCACTATGGGGATTTAAGTCTACTAAGTACTGTAATTGAACCACCCTAGTTTGACAGTTAGGCTCACAGTAAAACAAATATTTATAGGTAGTGAAAAAAATAATGATATCTTACATTTCGTGCCCTAATTGTTACACTTACAATGAACTTTAAAAACATTGCAAATGGCGAGCTACTACACCCTCTCATTTTTGGTGGCCTTCTATGATGGGGCTACAGAACTGAGGGACAGGGGTAGAGCAGTTGACGTCATCTACCTGGACTTGTGCAAAGCATTAGACACTGTCCCACATGACATCCTTGTCTTGAAATTGGAGAGACATCAATTTGATAGATGGACCACTTGGTGGATAAAGAACTGGTTGGATGGCCGCACACAAAGAGTTGTGGTCAATGGTAAAGTGTCTGCCTGGAGGCCAGCAGTGAGTGGTGTCCCTCAGGGACTGGTGTTGGGACCGGTCCTGTTTAACATCTTTGTCGCTGACATGGACAGTGGGATTGAGTGTGCCTTCAGCAAGTTTGCGGATGACACCAAGCTGTGTGGTTCGGTGGATACACTGGAGGGAAGGAATGCCATCCAGAGGGACCTTGACACACTTGTGAGGTGGGCTGATGCCAACCTCCTGAAGTTAACCATGCCAAGTGCAAGGTCCTCCACCTGGGTGGGAGCAACCCCAGGCACAGCTACAGGTTGGGCAAAGAGGAGATTGAGAGCAGCCCTGTGGAGAAGGACTTGGGGGTGGTGGTCAATGAAAACATGAACAAGGAGCGTGACCAGCAGGTCAAAGGAGGTGATCCTGACCCTCTACTCTGCTCTCGTGAGACCTCACTTGGAGTATTGTGTGCAGTTCTGGTGTCCTCTACATCAAAAGGACATGGAGCTGTTGGAACAAGTCCAGAGGAGGGCCACAAGGATGATCAGGGGACTGGAGCATCTCCCATATGAAGACAGGCTGAGAAAGTTAGGGCTGTTCAGCCTGGGGGAGAAGAGAAGGCTGCGTGGAGAATTCATAGCAGCCTTCAAGTATCTGAAGGGGGCCTATAGGGATGGTGGGGAGGGACTCTTCATCAGGGACTGTAGTGACAGGACAAGGGGTAATGGGTTAAAAGTTAAACAGGGGAGGTTTAGATTGGATCTAAGGAAGAAATTCTTTCCTGTTAGGGTGGTGAGGCACTGGAATGGGTTGGCCAGGGAGGTTGTGAGTGCTCCATCCCTGACAGTGTTTAAGGCCAGGTTGGATGAAGCCTTGGGTGGCATGGTTTAGTGTGAGGTGTCCCTGCTTATGGCAGTGGGGTTGGAACTGGATGATCTTAAGGTCCTTTCGAACCCTAACTATTCTATGGTTCTATGATTTTTGAGAAATGAAAACAAGATAAATGTATTCATTTTCTTTTGGCATTGCCTCCAAAACCAAGCATAGACAAATTATCTTTAAATCTTTCTCCAAGTGCATTCTGGGTATTCTGATTTTTTTACAGTATGGCTGAAGCACAAATTTTCAGTAATGAAATATAAACAAACTGATTTTCTGAAAGAGTTGTCCAACAGACCAAGATGCAGCAGATTATGGGCTGGCAGATGTGGGCTCATAGGCAGGTCTGCATCACACACTTACAATATGCTTGGTTTTGTGTCCTCATTTGAAGCTAGATTCACAGAGAAACAAGTGATGTCATTCCTAATTAATCAGGTGGATTTATTTATAGCAAGGAGATTGTTCAGAAAGATGATTAGCCACATTGACAGGATTAGTACAAAAAGCCCTCTTGCTCTACAGAGAAATCTCTCTGAGCTATCATAATCTGGCCAAATTGTGAAATTTGCTTGTTTTGATTGTACAGCAGACATTTACATGCCCTGCAGATTGACACTTTACTGATTTTCTTTCATATATTGCAAAAATCAGTGAAAATCTGCATTGCACATTTGTCTATCTCATAGCATCAAACCTCTTGGGTGTGCCTCAGGTCCTTCAACAAGGCTCTGGATTAGGAAAACGAACTTCTGCTGAAAACACAAAGTTAACTTCAAAAACATAAAATACGCACAGACAGATTTAAGGAGCAGCTGATACACTTAAATATGTCATATATTGTGCATCATGTGGTAGACATGATGTAACTGTGCTGCCTGAAAGCTATGTATTTTTCACCTGTTTCTCACAACAATTTCTCACACCATGCCATCTTTTTTTTTAATGTAAAAGAAGTACTATCACATATCTCACATGTACAGTCTGCAAGTTAAAAATACAAAGACTTGTGATTCAGCACCAATGTGAGTCTTTGTATGCCTAGATGTTAGAAGTCAAAGTTAATTCTGGGGTCCCCTTATCCATATTCTTCATGTCTGTAATTTTCCATGTCTCTAATTCTCATTTGCTTTAGTTAACTGTCAATTAAGAAGTCTTAATTCTCAGTGTATTTATGAATAAAACTTTTTGGTTAAATCTGTGTATTTTTGACTTGTAAGAAAGGAAGCCTATCACCACTTGCACATTTGATAGGTCTCCACTTACGCAAGTATCTATAAATTGATCATCTCTAAGTGTGTTGCTTAGTTGTTACTTTGGAGTAATTTGTACTTTAAAATTAAGGAATAGAAACTCCACTGTCTCATTCTTGCACTTACATGACTTAACCTCTCTTTTTAACTCTAGTTGGCAAAAAAACAGATAAAAAAATGTTTTGCCATTCATTTTTTATAAGTCTTGCAATAAAACCTGGAAGTCCTTATAGTGGAAAAGTATTTGTTGATACTGTTGGATTGTTCAAGTTTGACATCTATGTTTGTTTTTATGACCAAAGTGTAGATTGTATTCCATAGTATGCAATAGTATAAATTAAGTTTATATTCAATATGTATTAAGGCTTTTATTCAATATGTGTTAAAGTTTTGATTGCTTTACTATTGAAAGTCAAAAATTTAGCTTAAATTCCAATTGTTGCTAAGGATTTTTTTCCATAAGTAACAAGTTTTCATTGCTTAGATAAAGAATTTTATGGCAGTAAAATTATGCTGTGATAGTCCTATTTTTACAGAAATTTGTTTTGGAAAATGCCACATTAATATGGGTTTCCTATGCTAGGATACTTCTGTCATGGTAGACATGACATGGAGTCTTACCAGATGTACCCAAATACTTAGACTTTTCAGGAATGCAGTAAAGTGACTTAGTAGTAACAGGAATCCTAGTAACTCAGCTTGTTTGCAAATGTTAAACTAATGTGACCCCTTACCACATTTTCTTATCATGTGCTTTCATTTCATCTGGGAAAACCTGAGTGATGTGTTCAATCTAAAGGTTTTTCTCTGGTTTACAAAGATTTTATCCCAGTCAGGAAGAGAAAATATTACTTTCTCACTTTTAATTCCAACAGCAGGAGAATTTTGTACAAGAGATGCAGTGTGCGTAGCTGTGAGGCATACTTGATTATTCCTTCTGTGCTTACATTTCTCCCTCTACCCCAATAAAAAATGCAGGGCCTGCCAGTGTGCACATTCCTTTGTGAACACCTGTGCCTTTCACAGCATCATGGAAAAGACTCCACTCTCCCTAGAACTTCACATAAAACAACTAGCTTTCTCCAGAAAACAACCACCTTGCCTCATCATTCCATTACATCCTAACACAGTAGGAAAAGAATCAAAGCCTTCCTCTTGAGTTTTAACTTCTGCAAAACTGGGTAGTTGGGTGATTCCCACACAGGTGGTGCTATTTCTCTGCAAGAAGCAGTGTGCTTGTCTGTGAGGTTGTTAAAAGTCACCAGCGCGAGTATTGCATTTTATTTGGAACTCTGTGGGCTGATTCCCCCTATGTTTGTATGTGTGGCTTTTAGAAAATAGCTTCTTTTGGAAGACAGTGCTTTTCTGGCAATGATTTTTCTTCTTCAAAAGTTGTTTTGCAGTTGATGCAAAAATGTATATCAATGTATATGACTGAGGCTGAGATGCCTGGCTGGATATATATCTGGTTGTGGCACATGAAGGTTTTATTTGTACTTGTGTATTTTTGTGAAGTGGAGAATATGGATGAAGCTCGCAGAGAAAAATCTGTTACCATCTTTGCACTCTGTTCAGTGGGATGAAGAGTCTGATCCTTTTATGTGTCAGGAGGCAGAGGTACCTGGGGACACCAGTGCCTGTGGACAACATCAGAGATCACTTTTTCCTCTTTTGCAAACAAGTTTAAAGGAAAAGCATGTTTCCCTGAAATGTAATTTCCTCCAGCCCCTGGGGCAATAGAGGTTTCCTGTACTTTCATACGGGTTCCTGTATAAAACCTACGGTATCATTTAAACATGAAGAAGCTGATTTCTGCATGTTTAGTTTTCAAAACATTGGAACAATTCACCTTGGTGTTAACAGACTAAAGAAGGCACAGCTCCAGGCATTATTATCAAGGCTGAACGTAGCTTCATAGGAAATTCTCAAAGCATGTTCAGAGGAACCCAGCAGGTGTGAAGTGCTTCTCTCTCACTGGCTTTCCCTGATTTTACTCAGAAAGTTTTCTTTCTTGTCTGAAAGTAGTCCTGAGAAATCTTCATACACTGTGAGGGAGGTATATTGTGAACTTGGTGTGTTTCTGTTTTATGAATGCCCATTAACTGTTTCAGGCCATAAAGTGTAACTCTTGTTAGAACTACTTTAAAATGAATGGCAATTATTTTTCATCAGATGTATAAGAAATACTGAGATATGCATATCAGCATGGAGGTAAAGAGAGAAAAAAAATTGGCTAATAAAGTATTCTAAGTTGACCAGACATGAGCAGGACCTCACAAATGGAAACAGGTAAATATTAGCAAGGCTACAATGCTAAAAGCCATGATTGGAATTAGGGCACCAGCCTCACTGACAGCTTCCCACGATTTAAATTTCAAAGGGCTTCAGCTTTTAAGTTCTCCATTCAAAGGTATGTGACTATCATCAGACAGCACTTAGCTATAATGTGCAAATGGCTTTCTATAGAAAATAGGAAAACCAAGGGTGTTGTCAGTTTGTAACACTTCTCTCTAATGCTTCCTCCTTATGCTTCCCCTGCTCCAGTGTGCGGTGTTCATCATGAACTTCTCTAACAAGGGTACTTTCCATAGTCTGCAGTTCTTCAAGAACTGCTCCAGCGTGCGTCCTTTCTCTGGGGTGAAGTCCTTCAGGGATGGACTGCTCCTGAGTGGGCTCCTCTCCATAGTCCACAGTTCCTGCCAGAAAACCTTCTCTTGTGTGGGCTGCCCATGGACAACAACTTCCTTCAGGGCATGTCTGCCTGCTCCAGCATGGGGTTCTCCATGGGCTGCAATGTGGATATCTGTTCCACTGTGGACCAACATGAGCTGCAGGGTGATAGCCTGTATTACAATGGTCTACTACAGGGAAATCTCTGCTCTGGCACCTGAAGCACTTCTTCCCCCTCTTCCTTTGACCTTGGTGTCTGCAGAGTTGTTTCTCTCACATTTTCTCATTCCTCTTTCCCAGCTGCTCACAGCAGTTTTAAATATCACAGCAATCTTAAATATTTTAGCATAGAGGCACCACCAGCATTGCTGATGCACTCAGCCTTGGGCAATGGCAGGTCCAGCTTGGAGCTGACTGGAACTGGCTCTGTCCAACATATGGGCAGCTCCTGGTATCCTCTCACAAAGCATATCCCTGCTCCCAAAACCTTGCCATGTAAGCCCAATACACAGAACTCACTTTCATACAATTTAATCAGATCAGAAACTAAGATATAGAAGATGTCATAAATATGTTTATGATAAAGCTCCCAATTTTTAACTTCCATTAGACCCTTGACATTTTATTTTGTGAAAATTTTTTATGATTATTAATGTCTTTAATGTCTATTTGCCATTTTCCTGCAGTCTGACTTGGGCAAATTTATTTCTCTGTCCATAATTTCCACTGCTACTTACTTAGTGCAAAGACTGTGAAACAGCAGGTTATTTTAGAGAACCACTGTTCAGTTTGTGAACGTGATTGGCCTGGTTATGAGTGAAAAGAAGAATATGGCTCTCCCGAGGTAAAGTGTTATCAAATGTCCATTTACAAGTTGTGGAAATATAAATCTTCATCTAATTTTCTAATAATCATAATGAATGGTCAGGAGAAACCTTGATTCATTTCACAAGTGCACAAATGGGAAGTGGAGGATGAATAGTCAGAAAATGTGGTTAAGGGACATATATTACAAATAAAAGCATTAAAATTATATTGGAGTAATATGGCTATACTTGTTGCTGGTTTTACTTATAAGGTGATTTATTTCTCAGATGGTGCACTGCCTTTATGCTTATGCATGGGGAAAAGCAGGGAGAGAAGAGGTATTCAGATGAATGAATTACAGGTAGTGTATTCATCTTCACTGGTGATTCACATCCATCTGTGAATGCCTATTTGAAATAAATGCTCTTTTCATGTTGTTGTGGACTTTCTAACCTGCCTGGTGTGTGGATTTTGTTCTGGCACTAACAATTAAAATAGATTGCAATCTCTGAAATTATGACTGCAGAAACAAGCTACTGTAAAATGTTATTTGGTAGATACAGCTATTAGGTATTGACTCCTGTTGTGCATGGTTTTAACACATAGTACTTTATGACCAAGGTAACAGAAGTCCCTTTTATTTATGCATAAGCTATCTGGCAGCTATTATTGGGCAACAGAGCTCATGTGAGTAATTCTCACCCAGTGGCTATTGTCCTGTAAGTTTCCAGCTAAGCTGATGTTATGGTAATGTCCGCATACAACCACAGTAATTTCTTTGTGTAACCAAATCAATGTTTCTCATCCATCCTTCTTTAGGTTCAATTACCTCTTTCTCTCTTCACAGTGACATTGTTGTCTCCTCCATTTATGTGTTCTTTCATGCCCTACAGCTACACATATGCATTACCCCTCCCTCTTCTCAAACTTTTTGTTTTCATTATTGCATCTTTAATTGTGTCTGGTAATCATTTATATTTTTTTCTGGTTTGTTGAGCATACAACACTTTCCAGAAAAGAACACAGAACAGTAAGTAAGATTTGAGTAAGAGGCTCAAATCTGAAAGAAACAGGAAAATAGCTAATCTTAACTAGCTGGTTTGGGGTTATTCTCCAGTGAAATCCACCCTGCCTGTAACAATCACCCAGGATGCAGTATCCATTCATTACAGATTCTGTCATACTAAGTCCTCATTAAGATAATCTTGTTAAGGTTTTTCTCTGGAACAGCATCCCTAAGTGTTGTGCTTGCCCTTAGGTTTTCTCTGATGATATGGTCAAGAGTCAGGCCTCTGTCTGATATTAAAAGTAGACAAGAAATTGCCTTTTTTGATCCAAATTACATGAGAGAGACAGGGAAAGTCTAAAATCCCTGGTGGGCTTCTCTGACAACTTGAGTGTCTAGGGCAGACAGCACATGATGAAGTTGCCATTAACTGATGAACCCAAACCTTGAATGATCATTTTACCCATCTTTTCCAGGTGTCTGGAAAAATTAGAAAAAAAAAAAAAAAAAAAGGGGGGGGGGTGAATTTTTTTTGTAANGTTGCCATTAACTGATGAACCCAAACCTTGAATGATCATTTTACCCATCTTTTCCAGGTGTCTGGAAAAATTAGAAAAAAAAAAAAAAAAAGGTGTGTGTGGTCATCTTATCTGCCACAATTTCTGTTCTGAGAAAGAACAGATTGGAATTCTATGAGCTTGCAAAACATGGGGAGTTGAGCATAAATGTGATGGGACTACAGTTTCTCTGTATTTTATCTCTTCCCAGACTCCAGCAGGATCTGTGACAGTATGGTACAATTATACATAGAATCACAAGTGAAAAGGCATTTAATCTTTGCTCAAGTCTACATTTTGTCCCTACTGGAGATAAAGAAAGATGTATTACAATTCTGTGCAAGACAATATGCCATATAAACCAGCATATTTCTTAAATGTTTCTTCATATTTGCTTATTTTGGGCCTGGGATTTGCATGAAGTTTTGGTGTGGTTGACTTCTTAATTTCTGTTTTAAGCGTAATTACATTGGATACTCTGTTAAAAGTGTGACAGAGACTTTTGATCCAATTTTGTTTTCTTTTGGGTTTTGGTTGTTTTTTTTTACCCAGTAAAAATGGTGTTGTGTGTTCCAGAATGGGTAATGATTGCATAAATGCTGTGTTAAAAATCTCATGAAAAACCAGTTGCATATAATGGCCTTTGACATTGAAAACCAACTGATTAAGTCTGTGATGTAGAACTAAGGTTAAGGATTTGATTATTTTACCCAAGAATAGCTGAAGCATTCATGGGATTGCTATTAATTAGAACTGAACCTACTCTTTTCAGTCAAAATGACAAGTTCAAATATCAGACTAAAAAAGACAATTTATTTGTAAGATGGTGGTAACCCATGGGGTTTTCAAAGGACACACATCAGGATTTCACAAACATGAATGTGTTATAAGGGCATCCTGGCTTTAAATATGAAACAATAGCTTTTTGATCTTTTGTGTATGTGCAAGAGTCTCTTTTTTGCTGTCATATATTTATCTTTGTCTAGCTGAAGATGGTTTTTTTTTTGATGCTTTCTTCCAGAGCCTGGTAGGTAAATGTCTTTCATTTCACACTCCTGTGTGCTAGCTAGTCTCCCTGGATGCTTCTGCTTGCCCTTTTGACTTTATTTTAGGACTTAGTGTTTAAGCTCTTGTTTCATCTTTTTCTGCTCTCCAGAGAGGCTTGGTTTCTTTTGTTATTCTCAGTATCTTTGTACTCATCATCCCTAGTCCATGTGGCATTTGCTATACCTGATAAGGTACTATTTCCATGGAGCTCTTATGTGGGATTTGGAAATGTATCATCACAAAACACAATAATGAAGCTGAATGTTTCATGCCTTTTACACAGACCATTGTTGGCTTCATGTTGTTTTCTACAAAATTAAAAAGCAAAATGTTAACATAGAAAGCAGGAAAATACAGCAGAGGATTATCAGAATAACACAGAACCACCTCAATTTTAGGTCTATATTCCTGGTATGGGAAAGTTTAATTGAAAGGTAATTATGGGTAATTGTATATGTTGTTTATGTGTGGGAATTAGATCTTGTGTCTTTATGAGTGCAATAACAACCAAGTGACATAACTGTTTTCTCTGTTTTCCCTTACATATCCACTTAAGTACCTCTTCAAAGCAGCAGCTAATACTTATAAAGTGTGGACCAACTGCTGCCCCTGCAGCCTTACAAACAAAACATGCTGCATTTCATCATATTTCTGTATTGACTGTTTTCCAGATCTTTGTACTGTGGACCAGTTCTATTCCTTGGTCTTAAATTGTGAGAACAATCTTACAGTCTACCTGAGCCTCATAAAAACTTGAAAAGTTGTCATACTGTAGTTGAAAATGATCCCAGTGGATCCTGAGTGTGCTTGCTTGGAAAAGGGAAGGGCTTCCGTTCATCTTCTATAGAGAAGAACCTGACTTTAATTCAATGGATGTAGTGATTAATAGTTTTTTGCACCTCTTGAAATAGCCATATAACCAGGAGTAAGAGCCCTGGAAGCCTGATGAAAAAGAGGCAAAGGGGAAGTTGATTCTGCTGGATGAGTTCACAAGGCAAAGACCGGTCTGTAGAAAATTAGGTTAGGCATTTTTTACTTTGGACTAGGTCTAGTCTGGCCACATGGCCTGTATATGTACTGCTGGAGGGAGCATATTTGTGTCAGTCCTGGGGTGCAAATTCTGCTTTAGTGACATCTAAAGGGAGTTTAATTTCTGAGGTTTGAGACTGCTCCAAGGTGAGAACTGCAGAGCATTAAATCATCATGCTCAGGAGATCCACTTCAAAAGTGCACTCCTAATCCAGATTAAAATGTAGGTATACTCTTAGACTCCAAAATAAGGTAGTCTGGATTGTCATTTCTGCAGATTATAGTGCACATATTATATATGAGATGATCTGGATCTAAAGACATGCCTTTATTTCTGTTTTGATTCTATGAAACAAAATAAGACTCTAGTCCAAAAGAAAGCTGCAGAGCAAACGCAATGTCAATTCTAAATAACAACATGAGTGAATTTTGATATGAATTATTTAAATTACAGTGCTGTAAATAGAATCCAGAGTGTAAAAAATAAAATTGTAATTGGGTCTAGCCAAGCAGACATCAAGATTTGATTCTTATTCATCTGCCTGAAGAATTGGAATTGGTGTTTTCACTCTTTTTAATAGTGGATAAAGATCAGCCTCTCCAAGAACATCAATACAAATGGAGCAAGACAGCGATCACATCAGAGACCTTAACACAGAAGTTAATTTGAATAATAAGGAAACCTCCACTTCTTACTTTAGCTTTGGAAATGGTACAAAAGTTCAATTTTAATTCTATTTTAATACCACACAGTTCATAAATTTTAAGTAGCAGAGAATTTACAAATTAATTTTTGGATTGGCAGTTTTTTATTTTTATGGATGAAAAGAGGAACCTTGGGGAACCACATTTAACTATAAAAGTGAATTTCAACAGCTTTTACCATATTGTAAATTGTTTCAAATAATATTTTCTTATTTTTTCAGTATTTTATATTTGTTCACAGTTCTCTCCTGAAAGCTCTGGGTTAAGCAAAATTATATTAATTTCAGCAATTTAAATGGAACTAGAAGACCAATGGATTAAATTATACAGTACAAATGTATATCCAAGTACAACACATAATATGGCAAAGCAGGTGAGTGCTACTGAAGTATCTTTTTACAAAATTAGTTTCCTAACTGGAAACTACATCTCACTGACTCCAGAAGCATCAGCACTGTAAAATGCAAGTGCACCATGCATTTTTATGACCATATTTGCCATAATCAGTGTTAAGTTCTGGTTCCTTTGAAGAAGGGTTAGTCTATATTTGTAAAGATTTTGGGTTATTTCTTCCTAGTTTGTTCACTCACTCTTTATTACTGCATAGAATCATAGAATCATAGAATAGTTAGGGTTGGAAAGGACCTTAAGATCATCCAGTTCCAACCCCACTGCCATAAGCAGGGACACCTCACACTAAACCATGTCACCCAAGGCTTCATCCAACCTGGCCTTAAACACTGTCAGGGATGGAGCACTCACAACTTCCCTGGCCAACCCATTCCAGCATCTCACCACCCTAACATGAAAGAATTTCTTCCTTAGTGTCCTGGGTTCAGCAGTTGCAGTCAGTTTTTCTTNTGAAAGAATTTCTTCCTTAGTGTCCTGGGTTCAGCAGTTGCAGTCAGTTTTTCTTCTCTTTAGTAGCTGTGTTT
>NDXB01003209.1:4935-21877 GCA_002631895.1 Agapornis roseicollis
TTTTTTTGGTCCCCCCCCCCCAGTACATGAATAGATGAAAAAAGACTGGGTAAAAGTGTAGATGAATTTCAGGAAGAAAAGGATATGGAAATCCACTGAAAGCAGCTTACCCATATTTCTGTACCCACCAATAATTGCAAATCTGCTGTGTGTATCTTCAGAAAGTAGTTGACTATTTAACTGGGCAAATGTAATAGATGGGCAGGGTCTGTGCAAATTTGAGTAGGTTTGTGACAGCAGGGCAGGGTCCTGGGGGGAAGAGGGAAATGGAAAAGAAACCAGAAACAGAGAGTGGATCTTTTCGTGTGGTCTGACAGGCAGATGGAAAGCGTGAATTACAAAGGCTTTTAAAAAGATCTGCTTGGGGTTTCTGTTTACAGAGAGATTTAACAGGACTGGCTGGCCTTAAAAGGCTGAGGTCATTGCTAAAATCAGATGTTTGGAAGTGAAATGGGGTACTAGCCCTGGACCAGAATATAGAAGAGGTTCACAGATTCAACAAGACAGAAGCAGGGCCAGCAAGGCAGGGCCCTTATAAACTATTTGGCAGACCCAGAAAAGGGCTTACAGGTCACCAGGACCTGGAGTTAGGGGAGGAAGGAGGGTGTTACCACTGCCAAAGGGAGCTGGATCCAGAGGATAGCATCAGCAGCATGAAAAGACAAAATGAGCTCGGATTTGTGCAGCAGGGACTTACTGATGAAACAGCTTTATAGGGAACAAAGGTATCAAAATGTTACCTCACTTTCTTGTAAGCAGGATATGGGATATTGATTTCCTTTCATGGCTTGGGGAAGCCCGTGGTTTACCTTGGGTAGAACCTATGGATTTCCTCAGTTTTCTAAATCTCCTGCTTGAAAGGTTAGCCATAGATATTTGCAGCCAAACAAATGGGGCCACTAGTGGAGATTATAACTTAAAGAGCTTTTGCTTTGTAAGGGGGAGAGTCAGATATCTTGTACTGGTTAGGAGAATCTAATTAAGGACCTGTTCAATAGGCGTAAATGGCAAATGATCAGGCACACAGAAGAGGGACTAAAACTGCAGTGCTCAGTCCAGTGTGGTAGAATGAAGTTACAAGATGCCTGGCTTTTTCCTGCTTAGGGGGATGAATTGCATTTATTTTCTCTAATCATCCTTTTTATCCACATTGTGGAGCTTTACTGTGGCTCAGAGAGAATAATCCTAATGCAGTGGGGCCAAGAGTGGGAAAATGGTCCTGTAAGTTTGGCAGGCAAAACATGGCTGTAGCTCCTTGCTCAAATCTGTACCCTTCTTCAGGAAAGCTTCACCTTGACCAGTAGGGATTAGAGAGGTGCTATCAGGATCTCTTCTCTACAAGCATTACATTAGAGCCACCTTCCTGTTCAATGGGTGGAAAGGATTCCAGAGCACTGGTTGAATTTCTTTTTTCAGATCCATTGGAAAGCATCTTAGAGCATAAGACTGATAGTATACAACTTGATGGATTTGGGGGAAAATTCATCCATCATGTGTCTTACAAGCACAAACTGTTGCCCAAATTGCATCAGCTGAATAAGTTAAACCAAGTCTAATTTACTGGGAGTGCAATGGTATAAAAATACTCAGGATATACCCCACAACCATGGCAGACACTTGGAGAAGCTGGCAAAGGCATTACGATATGTTTCACCATTATCAAGTTATTTCCTAAGTGTTACATGACAGTGCCTATGGATTTTAGTGCCAGGCTGAAATGTATGTTAACTGGTCCACTGGGATCCTGTGCATTTTTCGCTTTGATTCCCTGTTTCCTTCCTGTGAGAAGGCTCAGCTATTTTTCAATGTCTAGTACCTTGGTCACTGAGGGTACAACTTGCTTTATCTTGACAAGCAAGGATATGTACATCGTTGATATAGAAAGAGCTTGAAACGTGTGAGATGAAGATGTCTGCATGCTTGGTTAGCAGGATTGTTTCTAACTGTAGCGTAGGGCTGGCAAAATGGTGTACATGGCTCTTGAGTGGGAAATGGTTCTATTAAGCTGGAAGTCTGAGGTGATGAGTGGTAGGTGTGATCTTAAAAGCAGGGTCAGGTGGGAGCTAAGGCTACCATAGAAGCCCTGTCTCCCATGTTATTTTATTCCTCATCACTGAAATGTCTAAAAAAAGCCCTGATTAGATGGGTCTAACTGCACTACAGTAAATGTGTTTCATAAACCACAAAAAGCTAAGACTGACCTCGTGAAGTCACTGGTAAAATGTCTGGTTCTCTTGGATGCCTCAGCAGGGTAGATGCTGCATCTGATGGATGTTGAGGATATTGGGCAGAGACACTCTCATTAAGAAATTGCCTGCTGGAACTCTCTCCAGCCATCTGGCATCCAAAATGCAACAGCAAAAAGGATGCTGTTGGTGATTTTCAGTAAATGTTTTACACAGAGCCATCTTTGTTGACTGTCTCTTGTTTTGCAGATGCTTGTGCTATCATGAATCTTTTTTTTTAGCCTTAATCAAAACTCGTGTTCCTCCTACCAAGGGTTAACTTTGTTATAACAGAAGTCAAATCTGTGTGACTCTGTCCTCAAAGAACGTATTTTCTAGACAGATCCTCAGCTTATCTATTGAATTTGAGATATTTGCAATTTTAACCGCCCGGTTAACTGTTGTGCTTTTTATTTATTTGAATTTTGCATAGGGATGGCTTTTTTTGACCATTTTTTTTTTTTTTTGAATTTTGCCTAGGGATGGTTTTTTTTGTCTTTTTTTTTTTTTGAATTTTGCCTAGGGATGGTTTTTTTTGTCTTTTTTTTTTTTTGAATTTTGCCTAGGGATGGTTTTTTTTGTCTTTTTTTTTTTTTTTTGGCTTCAGAGTTTTGCTTCTCATCTTTGGAAAGAATGGGTTATAGCTATTTTTTCTTAAAGCTTTTGAAGATTTTATGAGCAATAGTAACAATGAAAATATTTTATTAGTGTATATCGCTGGTTGGTGGTAACTGAGTTTTATTTTGCCATAAACAACAATGATTAAGCTGTTTTCCTTTCAGCTTAATTTCTGGAGTGGGGCTCTTGGATATTATGCTTGTAGATTCTGGACCCACTTGGGCAGGAGCTGCCTTTGTTCCTTCATAGACCCAAGCACAGAATATCATCTTGAAGCAGGATGCACAGCATCGAAGTGCTTCCTGTGGCAGCAACATGCTGCTGGTGCTCAATGGGTGTGAGCTCCTGCTCTGTTCTGTGGTTAACCTGAAAATGAAATGGCTCTTGAAATAGGTGTAACTGATGCTTCAGCTGGGTATGGTACACTTGAAGTAAAGCATATTAACTTCTTATATCCAGCTTGATGGAAAGTACAATTATCTCTTATCTTTTCAGGTTGGTTTGTTTAACTTTCACTGCATTATTTTCATGGAATAAGAATGAGATATTGCAGTTGCAGAGGAACACCAGGACCTTGCAAATGAAGGAATCTGTGAGGTTTTGTAGTGAAAACTGCATTTGGGTCTAGAATATTTGGTTTGTGTATTAAATCCTGCTCCTGATTTACCAACACTGTATGACCTTGGGTAACTAAAACCAACCTCTTATATTTTGTTTTCAGGAGTGACTAATAATTGACTGTCACTGGTTTCAGTATGAGACGCATAAGGCTTGAATTGCAGATTTTTGTACTATTTGAGTATTTATTTTTAATAAGGGTCCTAATTAAGCGTGCAATCTCTATTGCAGGAAAGCTCTCCTGGACTCTGTCGTGATTCATTAAAATGTGTCAAATTCCTCAGAGTTTAGAGCAGAGCTCTAACAATGACAGAAGAGGCCCCGTGTCCTGAATATATACTAACATGTGCCAAAGAATATGCTTGTTAATAAGTACTTATTCGGTGATAAAGTATAGCAACAAGGGGTTATATATTTCCTCACTTTCAGCTACATGAGCGAAGCCCCTGACTTCACTCAGGAAGCTCTACTGTTGTGAGACATGGAAAAGTAAAATATCCTCTGCTTTATAATAAGTCATTCCAGCTCTGTCTAATTAACACTTCTTAGCGTTAATTGTAACCCCCTGTTCTGTGTTTTTCAGGGACAATATTTCCCAAGTACTGCTGATGAAATGTCAGGCAGAGGTAATCATTTTGTTTTCCTTGCTATTATAACATTGTGCCATAGATATAGTTATATACAGAGATACATGCCAATCAACCAACACAGCAAACAAGATGAAGAAGTAAAAATCTTCTCCTTAGAGAGCTTCTAAAGCAGACAAAGAACTATGAGTTCTCTGTCTAGAGAACATGCAATGAACATGGCTGCTCCTACTGGCATATCTAGCTGTGACTGGAAAAAAGGAAGAATTTAGATGGCTTGTTTTATTAAATCAATAGAATTAACAGGATGGGATGCTGGAGTACAAAAATACAAAGTATTTTTTTACATAACCTGCAGAATCCTATAGGCTTCTAACGTTAATGCTACAGAAGTACTATTGCCCAGTATTTGCAGAACAGTGTTTAATGAACAATAAAGATATTCATGTTGTTGGAAGGGGGAAGAAGCTTGTCGACAGTCTAGTAAACCTACTCATCTTGGTTTTGTTGTCTGAAGAAAATGAGAGAGTACTCAAAGGAAGTGAAAACATGAGATTCACTGTTAAAACTTCACTCCAGTGCTGGCAACAGCACACAACTCTTGCAAAAGACAAGTAAGCAACTAAGGATATGGGGCCGTCACGTGTCACTGATGTTTGAGTAGGATTTCTCATTTAGAATGCAACTTAAGAATTGAAGGTGGGATTTGGACTGTGGCAAGGCAGTGTAGACCAGTTGCTGTCCCATCTAAACAATTCTGTGTGTGACAGTAGGGGGGAAAATGTACCTTTGATGGCTCAATATATTATGACAAGGTGAAAGGGAGAGAGACCTGACAGAAGATAAAATGGAAACCAATGAAACAACCTCCCATGATAAAAAAAATTGAACACCAACTGTAAGATGAAAATACAATGTCCAGCAATTTCAGTCACATCCTGTACAATCAAATTAACAAGAACTTTGCCCTCCCTTCCCTCTTTTCTTTATAGGACCCTGTTTCTTTACGGGAACAGTGTCCCAAATTTAGGCTTAGCCCTCGTCTTTCAAATAGTGCAAATTTCCCCATGCCACCTAATGTAACACTTGAACTGGAAGAAGATTGGATAGTCCAGTGAAATGTCTGGAAGCACTTTGACATGTTACTCTTAGGAGACCACTGATGTTTATAGCCTGGTGGCTGTTTTGTAGACTCTTATGCTATATTCCTAAACACTGGGGAGGAGGAAGGGGAAAGGCTGAAATTCTTTTTCTCTAGGTTGAGACTGATATGACTGGAGGGAAAATTCTAACAGAATATTTCTTAACTAGGTTGAGTCATATTGAATTGCTTGTGAAGTGCAGACTACTTTAGAGGATGGCAAAAGAAATTTAAATAATTAGATATTTTAAATTATTATTATTTTTTTTAATAACCCACTTACCTGTTCCTTTATTGCTATAAAGTTTTGCCTTATCTCTAAAGAAATTCACTTTTTAACCCCTTTTGGCCTGCCGCCTTGGTTTCTCAGCATTGTGGTTATACTGTGGCCATGTTATGTTTCCCTATAAGTAGGAAACAACAACTGTCCTCTGAAAAAGGAAATCACTATATAATGCTCAGACATTACAGAAGAATAATAATGTTCAGTCTTTATACTTCTCAGATCTAGACACTTCGTTATGGTCTTTAAATTGGGGTGCTTTTTTTCTCCTTTACATGAAGTACTGATATGAAATTTGATTCAAACACTTCTGAATGGTTAAAACACCTAAATGGCTTCTTTGTTTGTCAGAATAGCATCTTAGAATCAACTAGGTTGGAAAAGACCTTTAAGATCATCAAGTCCAAGTTTTAAGCCAGCACTGCCAAGTCCACCACTAAACCCTCTAACTAAGGGCCTCGTCTACACAGTTTTTGAGCAGGGTTGGTGATTTCACCACTGCTCTGGACAGCCTGTTCCAATGCCTGACCTTTTGGTGAAGAAGTTGTTCCTAATATCCAGCCTAAAGCTCCTGTGGCACAGCTTGGGGCGATTTGCTCTTGTCCTATTGCTTGTTAATAGTTGGACTTGATCTTAAAGGTCTTTTCCAACCTAAATGATCCTATTTCTTTAGTGTTGTGGAATTACACTAGGGGTGTTTGATGGCAGCTGGGACAGTGGGCACTGCCTGTACCAGGTACAGAGGAGCTGTGGGTATCTTTTCACCTGAGGTTTTGGGATGCCACTGGCATACTGTTGACTTGATACTTTTAGGCACAGTCGGGCATACCTGTTGAATCTGAGATGGGACAGGCCTGGTAACAGGCACTGATTCTCACCATGTGGAATTACATTACTAATTTTTATTTTCATTTTCGTACCCTATTGTGACAATAACATGAAATGATTCTAAAAAGAACTGCAGGAACCTGTATGGGATATTGCCCATTTCCTTATACAATATATTTTTGAAAGAATCTACAACAAAATGATAAACTTGTAGATCCTTCAATTATAAGTGAATAGTCCTGGCTCCATTCAGTGTCAGTAGTCTCTGTGTGTGTGTGTGTGTGTGCACACATACATATATCAGTGTATGAACATATTTCTATATATCTATCTTACCCTTGTGAATTCATTTACCATTTGTGGTTTCTTTACCAATTAAATTTTCTAGCACAGCAGTTCACTCTGCATCATGTCACGCATGCTGACTATGTGCTGATTTCAGGTTGAGGATAATTTAGCAGGGGTGCTGATTATGGCAAACTTATTCTCAGGAGATCAATGAGGAATGGATGTTTTGTGATGAAGTTTGTTTTGTGCAGATTAGAAAGATAATGACACATGTAAGAGATTAGTATGTGACATTAAGTCCAAAATCAACACGTGAACTAGCTCTGTGAAATTCACACTGCAAAGGTAAGATATGAAGTCAGGTAGTAGACCACATGTTTCTGTGTCTAGGATCCAATTTTAAACTTGAAATATCAAAGGCAGTATGCTAGACCTGAGCTTGTGGATTCCCATCTGTGTTATTTTATGTGTGCAAATGGTCTCCGTGACTTTCATACTGACCCATTTCCTTTATCTGTGAGGATTTTGCAGTCTATACAATGCAGGACTGTTTTTTTTTTGTGTGCTTTGGGCAGCTCCAACCATTCCCCAAGAGTACAGTAACAACAAATTAGAACTTTGAAATTTGTTTCATGTTGATATTAAAAAGGAGGTGGTACTAGCATAGTAAATATCTTTCTTCAACACGGAAAGACTAATGCTATAGTAATTTCAGCACAGTAGAATTGCTAGTCAAGAGGAAAATAACTATAGTTAAGAAAAATATAGCTGACAAAGTGGGTTATTTTTTGGTGGATAACTCCTCACTGAGTTAAAATAACAGTTTTGGCAGGGCATATAATGCATATCTCAGGGTTATCTACCAATAACTTGAAAAAGTCATATGGTCATGATCAGTATGAAATTACTTGGCATATCTGTTCCCTTTAAGCTATCTATTCTGCATTAGGCAAAGTGGAAAGTCATCTCAAATTACATGGTTGTCTCCATCATTTCATTATACTTTAACTGTTTTAAAAAGTAATTTTCTGTATTGTTTTTGCAAATAGCTTTCTTTTTCCTCCTATATGGAAGAATTGCAAAAATAGAAACTGCGTTTTCAGAAAATACCATCTAAAAAAAGGTCAAAATTAGGTAAAATAATTTCATAGAATACCCTGTATTGCAAGGGACTTTTATGGATCATCTAGTTCAGTCCCTCTGCCAAGGACAGGGACATCTTCAACTAGATCAAGTTTTCAGAGCCCCATCCAGCCTGACATTGAATGGGTCCATAGATCTGCAGCCTTTCTGGTCAATACGTTGCAGTGTCCCACCACCCTCTTTGTAAAAAACGCCTTCCTTGTAGCTAGTCTAAATCCACTGTATTCCAGTTTAAAGCCATTATCCCTTGTCTTATTGCCACAAACCCTATTAAAAGTTTGTCTCATCTTTCTTATAAACTCCCTTTAAGATTCCTTTAGCTATTTCACAGTTCTATGGCAATGATGCCCAAGGGAACCAAACCCACCAAATTTTGGAGGAGTTGAATCTGAGTTCAGACCTCTCTTATTTTTTTTAATATTGTAGCTATTATTCAAAGTTTAGTGTTCTTTTTAAATATTGTTGTGATGACAATATTCTAGCCTGAATACCACATCCCATGTTTTGGACAGAAAGCTTTCAATGACCAGCTCATAATCTGAACAGAAGAAAGGAGTTATTTTTTGTCCTTCTACAGCAATACTATTTCCTCCTCCATGTAGTTTGTACTTTAATTGGCACATCTGTCTTTAACAGAATCTCTTCAGTAACTCTGTCCTTTGCTCTGGCTCTTAAACCTTCAGCCCTTCTCTCTAGGTTCCGCAGCAGATTCCTGTGACTGCATGTGCTATAGCTTTCAAAGTGTCTTCTACCTAATTGCTATTAAAATCCCTTTGAAGCAAAAACCTCACTAGACGCTGTTTCTTCAGTCTGTTTTTTCCTGAGATTTGGTTACCAAGTAGCAGTGCAGGATGCTTGAAAGGGCTCAGGAAGCAGCCTCTCTCCTGAGAAACTCAAAAAGACATGATTAAGGAGGATGCAGGAGATTGGGTTTGTAAGAGTAGTAATTTCTCCTAATCCTCTTTGTTTTAGTAATCGTGTCTAAAACTGTAAAGGTGCCTGCCGAGCTCTTGTTCAAATGTCAGTAGTAGAAGTGCAGAGGTTAAGAGGTGCAAGCAAATGCAGAAGAAAATGATGCTGTGGTTTACACGTCTGATTGCAACTTGTGAGGCTTTGGTTAAACTTCCTGTTCTATCAAAGAGCTCCTGTGGGCTCAACGGGAGTTATCTGGGGCACAGATGGAGCACCATGTCCTTCTCAGCCCAGGCTTTCCTCATGTACAATAGCTAGTTAGAGTTTGAAAGAGAGAAACAAGAACAATTATTGCATCCAGCAAACATGAACTACAAGTATTGGCTGGAAGGTTAGTGACTTATTGAGTACTTTGTGGTACTGAAAGGACTTTTCCATGTTCTGATTGTTGGACTCCTGGTATTCCATGAGAACCTCAGATTTCGCTTTGAAGCAAACTTTTAGTCATCTGGTTGAGGAAGAAAAAAATGTCATTGACCATAAAGGCTTAATAAAATGAAGGGAATGACCTAGCTATTAAAGTGTTAGGTTTAAAGCAGTCCAGGACCAGATCTGACATGTTTAGGACCTCAGGTTGGCAGTAGTAGAAGACAGGCTTTGCACAACTATCAGAACTGAAAGCAGTCAGTGTCTCACGCTGGCTTCCAAGATCCTTAGTTTTAAGTTTAAATAATTCATGTGGTTAATGAATAATAAATTTAATAGTAATGATTAAGGCAGATGACTCTCTGTTCAGTTAAATGGTCACAGCCAACTGAAAAATATTCGTGGTGCATACAGGCTGCTCTCCTCCTCTAAGTCTGCATGCACCCATCCCCTGACAAGCTTGTTTAATGCTGTGGGTGATTCACTTTGCCCTTAGTGCTTCAGCGCTTCCTGCCTCACACCTGGCTGCAGCAGTGTGCTTGGTTTGGAGAAGGGCAGCTGGTTAATTTACAGTGTTTTGCTCCCTTGTGCAGTAAAGCCCCAGAAACCACAGTTTCCCTTCTGAACTGTTGGGAAGATGATGTGCTGTTCCCTGCTGGCTTGTGTTGCCTGCTCTGTGTGGCAGTTTTCTAGGCCAGGGTCCTCTGATCCCTCCAAGCTGTTAGCCCCAGAGTCCACCCCAGTGGGAGTCAGAACAGTGCAGCAGGGGTGTGCAGAGAGGGACAGTGCTGGCTTTGGAGCAGGGTCCCTGCAGGGCTCTGAAACAAGAGGAGAAATTTCCATCTCTTATCTTGCCCTTCCCTCCAACCCCTGCCATTCAGCCCATTTCCTTAAAGAGGCTTTGTGGAGTCTGCAGAGCACAGAGCTTATTTCATTTTCTCCATCCTGCTCCTCCTTTCCCTCTGGTGTTTGTTTTCCTGTGTTGCCTCTTGTCTGCTCCATTTGAATACTGTAAGAGTCTTTGACAAGTGGATGCTGTGTAGTATGGGCCATGCAGTCTGGGTCTGCAGGCTCTAAAGTATGCTAACTTCTGCTGTTGTACAATGGCTGAGATGTGTTGCTGTCTTGGGTCAAGGTCTGCACAAAGGGACTGTCCTGGGGTACCACTCCATCACGGAGGACTACCTGATGGTAGGGAGGAGGTCTTGTGACAACTTCCTTCTGATGACAGCCAGGAACAAGACATGGCTGACCTTGCTCCTTTGCAATTCCAAGCTGGTTTGTCATCCCACACTGTCTGTGGGTGGCATAAATAGAAAAGCTGGGACAGTGAGACAGCTGTTCTTGAATTACTCATGCAAGTGGGAAGCAGCTCAAGCCCTCTACTTATGCTCGTTATTACTGTTTATTAATTAATTTATTAATTATTTTACAGTTGTTGTCTGAGCAAAACTCCCATTAAACTGCAAGAGCCTGGTGCAATTAACTGGGTTGGAATCATTTGCTCCAGAATGTTTCTTGAAGGCTTCCAGCACAGTGCTGACTGGATTTGCCTCCTCCTCTGTTTACAGTAGCTTGTGAGGTAGGGAACCTCATTTCATTTTCTTCACCCTTTCTCTGGAGCTCTTAGGAGGCAGTCAGTGGCTGGGCTTGTTCTTTGGCACAGCTTTCAGTCAGGCTTAAAACACACATTGGATCATTAGAGCAAAATGAGGTTTCCCCAAGTAGTGTGTCTCAAGCTGGAGAATGGAGGGCTTAACTTTTGGAAATTCCCTACAGCTCTCAGCTATGCATCTCACCTGATGTGTTTTTTATAGGATTATTTCCCCCTTGCCTTAAACAAGAACTACTGGAAGTTTGCTCCTGTGACACTTCTGTTGCAAGACTTGTTTGAGCAGTGTCTTGATTCTGCTGCCACTGTGTGGTCAAAGCTGGTCTGGTACTTCAGGTATTGCTGTTCCTCGCAGTAATTCGTGTGGAGCCAGCAGAGTCCTGGCATCTTATGTGTAATTTTCCTCCATGTCACTAAATGAGGAGTAACAGCACTGAAATTAATGGACTCTTTATTTGTGTTAGTGGAACAGCCAGATGCACCTGCAGCAATAAGGGTCCATTGTGCCGAGTAGGTCTTAGGCTAAGAAAAACCAACAAACAGTCCCTAAGTCAGCTCATAACTTGATATTATGACCATATGGAACAGGTAAATAAAACTGACATAGAAAGGATAAATCTTCTCATAGACGTGCTTGAAGTCAGGGCCTTGGTGAATAGCTGCTGTTGACTGAGCTGCTCGAAATAAAAGCAAAAAGGGAAGACTGTTAGTGGGCTTTTATTAATCTTCTTTGTGGTACTTTCCACAACTCATACACACTCCAAGATAATGGATTCTCCCTGAGTTTTTAAGGTTTTAAGTTATAGATTTCTTGCAGCCTTGCACATTGTTGGGGCTTCAAGCACAGAACAGGAGCTTTGCTATTTGGCAGTAAAGAGCTGTAACAAGTAATCAAATACAGGTGTACTTAACAAGGAAAAAAGCTTATATTAGCTTTGCTTTTTAGAAAACAATATATTAATCAATTATGCTTTGCCAGCTCAGTAATATCCAGGAGGTTTCTCAGTCATTAACTCACTTGAGTGAATTAGAAATGTTTTATTGTGGTAATAAACAGTGATACAACTCTTCAGGGACTTTCAAAGCAAGTAAAATAGAAAACATAAATTACTCTGTGGTTTGGTTCTGCATTCCTTCCTCATTCAGGATTTCCACTGGCTTCAAGGAATGCAAGAGCAAGCTCCAAATATTTCTAAGGAAATCAGGGTGAAAAAAATTTGCCTTGAGCCCAAAAATTAAAAAAAGAAAGTAAAATGTCAGCATTAGAAATTGACAGTGGCAGAAAATTCCAGCTACTGAGGGAGCAGCAGCTGAGAATGTCATGCAACACTTTTATTAACACAGTCTGAAAGGCAATTTAAATAACTGAAAAGGCCTGGTTTTGCAGTTTTCAAAAGTCCTTACTTAATTTAGTTAAAACCAAATATGCCACAAGTGTTAAACTGACTCACAATCATCTGATAACTTCAGATCCAATCTCTGCCTTATACTCTGCAGCAAGTTGCACGTTCTGTCTCCTGCCTCCCACTTCCTGTGTTACTAAACGCACAGTGCTTTAGGGAAGGGATCACTCTTGGGGTCTGTGCAATGTATAAACCAAAACAAACCCAGACTGAGGTGGGATTCCTGCCTGCTGCTGTGTGGCTACAGGCAGTACCCACCCCCCTTTTCATCCCTTTCTCATCACGTCCCATTTTGTTCTCTTGCTGACCCATTTGTTTTCTCTCCCTACTTGCTTTGAGGTAAAGCATATGTCTTGCTCTCTGTATTTGCCACATAATAGAGCCCCTAAAAAACCTGGGAAGTTTGATTCTTACCGATTAGTTAAAAATGTATTATTTATTTTGCACTAGTATGGATTCTGGACAGATACATGCAGTGAACTGCAGATCCTGGCTGGAAACTGCATTGACTGCACTTGGTTACTGTAACACAGGTAAAACGAGGAGTTAGCAATAAAGCCCCTAGCCTCAGGTGTAGGTTTTGATGTTGATTGGGAGCTTTGCAGTCAGTGTGAGCACTCCCCAACTCTCTTCTATTAGACTTGCTATATAAACCAATTTCCTATGCATTTCTGTCACTTACATGACTTAGCCAGCTACAGCTGGCTACTTAGGCAGAGTAGTGATAGTGGTGCAGATGACAGACACAACATTTGCACGTTCTATGATTGCATAAACCACACTTCCTTTGGAAACTGGGCTAAAAATAGAAACCCTCTCCAGTGCCAAACTTGTCTGCCGTAACTAGTAAAGGCTTTCTGCTCATTCATGAGTGTGCTGAGCAACTCACGCTGCTTGTGTGCTAATGTGTTTACTTGGCACCTTGGTTATACTTTCACAGGGTTCTGTGAAATACTTTTATCATGGTGATGAGGAATATAGGTGGGCAAGTGAATAGAAAAGGCAATTTATCATGCGAATCACTTTCTAGCATTTTTTGTTTTTACGTTTTCTTTGAGGAAAATTCTGGTCATATCCTATGTAATATTTCTCATTACATGGTGGCTTATTGTAAGGAATAAAATGTTACATTACCCACTGAAAGTGATGCAGGCCTAAGGCATACTGCAACTGAGGTGAATGTACAGTGATAAAATAAATATTGTGGTGACCTTGCACAAGCTTCTTGCATAGAATCTCTGTGCTCTTCCCCTTTTGATCCTAATCCAGGAATGCAAGCTAAAGGGTGAAGAAGAATGAGCCTGTACTTCAGGATATTGAAAACCATCTTCCAGATCTGAATTCTGCTGCTGTGACTACAGAACAAGTAGTCTTAAGATTAGCTTTTTGTAGTGCCATAAGACAACATGGTGTGACACTTGCATCCTGCTGTGTTGTACTTATTAGCAAAGCCAGTGACAGACAATTAATTTGGACCATCCCCGGAACTAAAAATAGTTTGATAGAAATGAAAATTTGAAGGCCAGAGTCACCTTTAGAGTTGTATTGGGTAATTTGCTAAGTCGAGTCTGTTTTGCCTTTAACCAATTAGGTTAGTGATCTCTCCCTCTCCTTATCTCAACCCATGAGCTTCTTATTGAGGGCCTGGGGTGCATTCACTTCTATTTCAGTAGTTTCCAAATATCTTCATTAGCCCGTGATATTATGTATACTGGAAATGTCCACTAACAATCTTCAAGAGATTAGTGCCCTATAAAAATGTTTTAGCATTGCTCTAACTTATGGTAAATAGTACGAAGTAGGAAAAACAGATAAGAGATCCCCTAACTCAAAGGGCAATGGAAATAGAATGAGTAGCCTACACATTTCTGAGTTGTTAATATTTAATAATATACCTTCCTCACTGGGGCTGAGATGGCACTGAAATCCTTCTTTGCAGGAGCCCGTTGTGCTGAGCTAGGTGACTGTTAGGACACTAGAGAGCAGCAGAGACTGTGTTTAAAGCCACCACTGGTTGTCCCCAGCCTTCAATGAAGCAGCACTTACATGTCTGACCTTCAAATGTCAGATGCTTCTTTTGAGACCCGTTTTTCCCCATTCTTTTGCACAACGCTCAGCTTGACCTGCCGCCAGGTCTGTCGGTCTGCATTTTCCACATCAGGTGTGTGCAACCCACTGGAAAGTGCACTTTCCTCGGCCAGGTTTTGTTTTGACTGTAAATAGCTTGTTAGGGAAGCAGACCATCATCCAAATATGCAGTGGTGGCATCTGTGATGCAGAACCCAAACGGAATTTCTAAAAGCATTCCCTTATTGCCTTTACTAGAAACGTTTTGTGTGGTGGCTGGTCCATTCTGTAATGATACGTGGGGATTTGTGTCCTTACTGTTGCCTGTATTCACTGTAAAAAAAGCAGAATGAAAGAGGTTGAAAGGAGTAAAACTGTCTGTATTTCTAAAATGCTATTACTGTGATTACAGTGGTGCCAGGGTCTTTTGTACTGGCCATTTAAGGAGAGGCAGCAGATAGATGCAACAGGCAGATACTGGGAAACAGTCCTTGTCTGGCATGCTGTGGGTGCGGGAGGGGGAGATGGCATTAGCTCCTGACCCCAGTCTTGCAGAGATCACTTCACAAGGGACAAACTCAGGGGCTCTTTCATCTTATTGCTCAGTGTGCTGAGAGTTGGAGGTGGAAAGCAGCAGCAGATCATAGACTGTGTGGAAGAACTGAATACTGCTTTAATAGGTTTTGGTGTGGCACGGAAGATTAGAGTGGGTGAACTGATCAAATCTTGGACAGTATTCAACCAATTAAAATAAGTACTATTATGTCTATACAGAAGTTCTCAAGGTATTTGGGTGATTATCATGGTGATTATTCTCATGGACCAGTGGATTGCTGTACCATTATGCCTGTATGCAGCATTATCAAAGCACTTCTTTATATAGAAGATGATGTGGGACAGACATTATAATCTGCTGTAGGTGGTGCCACCACAATAGATGTTCATAGTTCTGATACTCTGAGCATTAGGTTTGCACTCCTCTTGATTCAGTGGGAGTAGGAGTCTTGATGTTTCTGAAAAGCCCTGTGAGTCTTTGCACTTCAGGTAGTTAATAACCTTGAAAATGTACCCTAAGGTATCCTGTAACTTGAGATATTCATATTTCAATTTTGGAGAAAACAGACTCTGAAGTCTGCAGAACATAACAGTGGCAGCGTTATTATTGGTGGCATTTATTCTACCTGAGCAGCTGCAGATTGCATTATTTAATATCTATTTTATCTGTGTTTCAGAACTGATTTTGCTGTTACAACAAAGGCAGGCTTGTCTTATGAAAATCAAAATTATACTTAATTGAATTCTGCTTTGGGAATTTCTGTCAATCACACAACTGCATGAATCGGGAAAGACACATGATTGCAACTATGATTAACTTCTCCAGAGTCGCTCTGAGCACTGTATATCACATTTCATAAAGAGACGTAGTGTCTTCAGAATAATTATATTGTACTAAAGGGAATCTTCTGAATGTCAAAAATAGCTTCATTTTCTTTGAGGGGACACATGAGGAGGACACCTTCCTAAACTCAAGGTTGTGAATATTTCTAAAAGAGGCATTTCCACCTGAAGCAGTCTTGACCACCTTCCTCCATGTGTAAGTCCTAACAACAACATAAACAAATGGAGAATTCCCTGCCTTTGATTCCAATCTGCAGGTGAACTACTACACCAGGCAGGCAGGTGGTAAATTAGTAGATATCAGTAGATATATATACCAACAATGAGTAATTAAGACTGAGCTTTCACAGTGCTGGAATATTTGAGCCACACATTGTAAAAGGACACCAATACTGTGAGTTTTCCCATGTTTATGTAGTCAAGTAAAGAAAATAATGTCTTTTTTGGGCTATGATATTACTAATCTATTTTTCTGAGTTGAAGCTTTAGCTGCTTTATTTCTGGCTCTTACAAATGTCTGACAGGAAATACAGATCACTTTTACCTCAGAATATGAGCCTTTATAAGAGCTTTGGGTACTTTAATTTATCTGTATTAAGATTTGTAACTTAAAGCACTTAAGAAAGTTAAATTGATAAGGTTATGTTTTAAGAGCTGTGAACAGGATTAGTTCAAAGATCCCTGCACTAGAGGTCTCTAACTTTGAAGGGTAGACAATAGTTCTCTGCACCTCTGTAGTTAGTTAGCCAATGTTAATATTCACTTTGCTTTTATCTCTAAATTGCATCAACTCTCTCCAGTGACATTTAACTTACATATGTGAAGGGATTGGCATTTTTAGATTGTCAGAGTGTTATTGGGTAAAAAAGCTGATTTTGTCATGGGACATCTGTTTTATTGTTAATTAGATGAAATAGGAAAGACATCAGAAGAGTACACACAGAAACTATTTCATAGTTCCTGCTTAAAATCTTGCTCTGATCTCTTGAAATTAATGATGCTTTACAGATTTTCACATTTTGATGTGAATTTCATTTAGGAAGTTTCAGGAACAAATGACAGAAAGTTGTTATCCATCTGTGCTTCTGTCTTTACAATTCAATTATTTCCTGCCATTGTACAGTCTCTCCTTTCAAAACTATCAAAAGAGAGAAAACAACCAAGCAGTTCATTTATCATTTAGAAAAAAACCCAACCCAACCACAACAACTTATATCATCATGAGAGCTCATGTTTTGTGCTTATCGAAGTAGAAAGTGCAGTTTACATTGCCCCATTAGGATGAGTTGTTCTTTTTGACAGTTGTGAACTTGCGGATGCTAAGATCCTGTATTCTGGTTGTTAGCTGGCTCTTTTTTTGCTGGCTCTTTTTTTTTTTTTTTTTTTTTTTCCC
>NDXB01003210.1:0-10980 GCA_002631895.1 Agapornis roseicollis
AAGTGAGGAGGACACTTAGCAGCTTCTTCTCCAGAAGACTGGGGATTTCTTGATCTATGACACCTAAGCAAGAAATTCCAAGCTTGCTTTTTCTGAATTCTTTATTTAGTAAAGGATAAATTTGTAACTGCTACAATAGCTACAAACAAACACCTCTATAACTGCAGAGCGGGGTAGTACAAAGAAATCCACTATGTTGGCACAGCTCTTACTCTGACAACAGTTGGGTCCATGCCCCCCCAAGATTTATAACCTTCAGTAACATCTTGCTGAATCTCACTTCCCTCTTGTACCTAGTATGGGCAGTGCACGCACCAGCACCAAGCCCAGAACCACAGCACACAGAAATGGATAAGCACATCAGCTCATTGCGATAACCCACCAGATAAAACCCAACGGACCTTCCACTGCTGCTGTACACTCCCATGTGGGCCTGCAATGCCATATCTTTGAGCTAGTGGAGCAGAGGAGGGTGGCAGTGCCCACAATGGTATCATAACAACCTACACAACGAACCTGCTGCATGCAGCTTACTGAGCACCTCAGCACAGTAATAAGATGCAGTTACTGTCAACCTCAGCTGTATTTGAGGTGGGGTCAGAAGATGAAAGACACTACACACTATTTGAAAATCTTTCAGCTTTTAACATTGATAACTAAAATGTTTCAGGAAAAAAAAAATTACAAAGCTGTCAGCTGTTTCCATGTAACACAGATCAAAGAACAGACAACTGCTGAGCTATACAGAATCCCAGAGCTTTGCTAAAATTTACCTCATTGATTAGATGAGACAAGTCAAATTCAAAACCAGAGAGGAAAACACAACAGGCTTAATAGAGTAAGGCTGTTTATGAGGAGATTAAATAACCCATGCAAAGTTTGACTGAATCCTCAGAAAAATATTCTTTGATGGATGAAATCGATCGGTTTTGGTCCTTATGAGTGAGGCAATGTAGACAGCTTGCAGTTTGGGAAAGAAGTAGTTACTGCTTCAGCTTTCACTTAAGCACACTTCTGAGAATGGCTACTTCACATGCAAGAGAGTGGTATTATTATCCAGTTCATAACATGAACTTCCATCAGCATAAAAGTGATTTAAGAAAGTTCTCTTTCCTCCTGAACTACCTCTGATTTCAACATTTCCTCAGCTAGTAAGTGGCAATACATCCTCCGATTGAAGCTAACTCAGCCTCTCCTGCCTCCATGCCTGCTCCTAATGGCAGCCAACACATTTGTTCCTATTCATTTATACATACAGCTACCGCTATTTGCCTGTTGCACAGAGACAGCAATAACCAAGCAACCAAAACACACCAAAAAAAAACAACCCAAAACCAACAAAAACTCAAACAACTGCAAGTGGTAGTGGCCCAGCTATTTTGTTATCCATCCTCACCTATTTATTGTGATATCTCCCAACAGGCAACATAGAAGAAATCTGTACATTTGTAGGGAGAGTTCTGCTACAAAAGAACAATCAGCAGCAGATATGAATCAAGAAGTCAGCATTTTCACAGCTTTTGCCTTACAATGTCTGCTGCAACATTTCGTATTATATCAAAGCTCTTGTCGCACACCCTTTTCATGGAACTGCAAGACTTAAGGAGAAACAAACATGGCATCAAATCTACCTATGAAGCAGGGATAGATATCCTCTGCAGTGTTAATTTTCCACTGCTTTATGTGGTCTTTATTTTTAGGCATCCTACGCACTCAGGTTCCAATGACCAACTGACACAAAGTGACCTATGCATCTAAAAAATCTTGGTAACATAACTTCCAGGCTTCTCTCCCCCCTCCTCCTTTCTGGAAGCCTTCCACTAGTCTTCAACCTATGTTTCTAAGAATAAATACTATCATGACCCAGATTCTTCCCACCAAACTTCAAGCATTTCCCTGTGCACAAGTCAGGGGCTCTGCTATCATAAAGATAGGGGCAGCCTCAGCTACTCTTTGGAGATACCTCTGCCTCACCCTGCTGACTTTAGAGAGAACCTCTGAAAGGAGTCAGGGCCTTATAGACAAGGCATAGACAGCCTAAATGTCAGGAACATACTTTCTGATCATCAAGACGCCTGCCTGTCCCCTCTTCCTATGAAGTTCTCTCCCACTTAAAAATCTCTTCTTGGCACTGTGCTGCCCAATCTGAGTACAATTTCTACCTGTAACCTCAAAGTTGTACAGAAGAAGTCTACCAACATTCCAGCTCCAAGGTCCTTCTCTGTATTTCGAAGTACCTCATTAGCATTTTTCCTTACCTTTTACGAATGCAAAGGCACAGGCTACATGGGACACTGCTAAGATCCCAGTTCCTTCTGATTTTCAACACAGATGGCTCTTATCTAGACAAAGGTCAAACAAGAGGCAAGAATATTTGCTTTATAATACAAGCCACTGAGGAAAGAGAACCTGGCTGAAGGAAGTAGGACCACCAGCAATATGTGATTTGGAAACCACCAGCTGTTAAATATTGCCTGAGGTGTTGTACAGGAACAGATTAACAAGAGGACTGGGCAACTACTTGTAAATACAGAAGGAGTGGAAGGAAAAGAATGTGCTCATGGTAAAGGGCAGTAAAAAAACAGATGAGAGAAAATGAGACTGAAGAAAGCGTACACTGGTACTGTATGAGATAAAGTCACAATAATACTGATCAATTACTGTAGACATTTATAAAACTGCTGTGTCATCTGAAATTGAAGCTGAAACTGGTATATTATGGGACAATTCTTAAACACTTCCTGAAACAACATCCTAACATGTTTTCCTCTCACATCTCCCTGTTTGCCCCAACTCCGTCAGGCCTTGTGTCCTTTTCAACACAAGTCACTGCCATCAAGCAAAAGTGTACAACTTCATATCCTGAACTGACAATTAAAAAAACCCATCTAATCAGAAAAACACTTCAAGTTCTAATCTGCACAAGAATTCCCAAACAAAGTTTAGGAGATCTTACAAGGATACATAATTAGAACTTACATTTGAAGAGCAAGCTTTGCATTCTGGACAGAAACACCATGCAAAAATCATTGAGACAATCCTAGTTTCCTCCAAAGTAACCTGGCATTCTGATCAAAAGCCAAACAATAACAGATACTTTACAATAGTCCCAGTAGTAATTAGGCAAAAGCTATGAAACATTCATACGTTTGTTACAAATTTGTTGTACAGATTTTAGAAGCACCTATTGTTAACCTACAAGGACTCCCCAGATGTCTAGGACTTTCCAAATTGGGAAGATTGGAGGGGAGGAGGAAAAAGAGAAAGAGAGGAAATAACAGGTCAAATCCCCTTGACTAGCAGCTTTTAACCCAGCTGCCAGCAGCTCATCTCAGTTTTGTCACTTCCTAGCAGTTTACTGACCTTGTATGAGTACACTGTTATGCTGGCATCCTCTCTCTGGAGCAGATACATTAAACTAAACCAATCATCCACTTAACCAGTAGAGGTTTTTAAAATAAACATTCTCAGGGGTGCTAAAATATAATACTCTGCATGGCAGAGATGCACGGCTGCTTTACTCAAATCACCATGGGCTCCATCCCAGCACTGTGATGACTTCTACCCAGAATCATTAAGTGTGATAAGAAGCAAGTGTTGGCAAGCATCCAAATGTCTGTTTCTGAAGCATTAGTACTCAGAAATCCTAATGCAAACCTAATAATTGTGCTTCCACGCATACAAAGCCAAACATCTATTTTCTACACAAGAGGGTCTGCTTCCCTCAGTGCAGCTCTATGGAGCAAGAGCAAAATAAAGTTCAGTCAAATAATTGCTCTCCACTTCCTACCCACCCCTCCAGTCTCCAAACATCCTCTCACCCAGATTCTAAAACAAAGAAAAACAAATGCCTCACTATATAAACATAAGTCATGTTTGAAAATCTACTTGCCTGCTCACCAATAATGATGATGGGGAAACTTTCCTTGGTGAAAAGCCATGTGTCATCACTGCCCACAGCTTTCCCTTCAAAGTCAAATAATAATAATGATTAAAAAAAAGGCTTTTATGTTATGCTTTTGAACCACTGCTGCACTGGTCAGACTAGGTCTTACAAGCAAGCACCTCCGCTGCCCAGGGAAAAGCAGCACCAGTGTACTCCGGTCTGGTGTTCCCCTTCAAGTTAATGGCAACAGGCTATAGATGGTTGACACCTCTGAAAAGACTAATCTTACTCATATCATAGGTCTATCAGACACTGTAATGTCCTGGAAGTGGCGCTCTTTCTCCTCACTGGTAAGATAGGAAATGCAGATAAATAGCAGAGAGTGATACAAATCTTATAGTGAGATCCAGAGAGGAACCAAATTATCACCTATTTCAAAAGGATTCTTGTCCCTTTCTCCCTTCCATGATAATGATTAGCAGAACTTAGGCCCTTGCAACCCTGGCTCCAAAACTTACTGCTTTGAAAGCACAACAGCACAGAAGGAGGGGCAGGGGGACCTTCTCCCTCCACTGAGTCCTTCAGGAAAGATAATCCAGTTAAAGAGGGCTGTAAACGCATCCTTAAAAATTATCTGCCCTGAATAACAATGCAGTAGTTTATTTTGGTAAGTGTGTTCATATCCACTTGCATCAGCACACAGAGTGGCTATTCACCCCCTTGGCTGCACTGGTAACAGCGGAAGCACACAGGGCTTCCTTTCACAGCACTGCAATTTAGAACAGTGCTCACAGGGGGTCAGCAGCAGGTGCAAAGTCACAACTTCCCCAAACCCACTATAAACAGAGGTTTTTGTCCAGTCCAAGATTTAAAAGTCACATCTCACCTGCAAACATGTTTGCACACAGGGACAGCTGTGAGACCAAAATAACCAATAGTGCTCTTCAATGGCTTGCAAGCACCAGAAGTTAGCTAACTGCAAGTGCTGTCACATGAGGCTAAGACAACAAACCAGAAAAAACAGGCACTCTGAAGTGCCCCAAATTTATGTCCAAAAAATGGGGTGATTACCATACAAAACACACTCAAGCAATTTCAGTAATTCCACTTTCTTGCTAGACATGAGGAACTTCTCTTATTATTACATATATTAAGGGATCAGAAGGATAAGATGAGGGGAAAAGAACTGATTACCAGCTGGAAACGGGGTATAAGAGGAGACCGGAAAAATATGAGAAATGAAAAATAGATGTGTTGTGCTTTTATACACTGTACAGAATGCTACCACCAAAAACTACATCAAAATCAAGTCACTTTGCTATAATTTCATCACACATTCTGTAAATTTTTATATATATACCTATAGAGATATATATATCATACATATAGATATATCTATATCATATATATACCGATATATGGACATATATATAGATATACCAATATAGACCTATATTTAAATAACGAATGAAAAACTTTCACTTCACTGCTTATTTTGACATGTGCTATTGATTTCAAAATCATGGTTTTATCAGGAATCAGTGCAGCAGAGCTAGCACAATGCTAATGAGATTTAATGGGCAGAGGGGAAGGAAATATATTAGACAACCTTTATTTTCTCCACAGAGCATTAAGTGTTGAAGTTTTTGTACCAAGTTACTTCACTCACAGGAAGACTCTCCCTTTCTGGCACCCTTTAATGCTTATCCTTCTTTGTTAGACCCTAAGCAAAAGCAATCTTCCTCCTCCCTAATTTCATACGAAAATATGAGAACCACTGCATCAATCACAATTTTTTTCCCCATGACAGCTACAATTCATTTTGGCTGAGTATTCTCTGATAGGGCACAAAGTGCTTGCCATTCACTTTGGGAGAATGAAGCTTTAAGAAACTGTATTTTTACTTTCTTTTTTGCAAATCAGGTGTAAGCAGCACCATTGGAAACAAGAAATAAGTGAGTTGGTTACATTCTCCTGGACATTAAGTCTTACATATGAGGGCATATATGAAAATTGATGTCCTTTGATGAGACTCTGGAAACCAATTATAGCAATAACTCCTGAATTACAACTGCACAAAGACTGTTAATGAACGGTGTGATACCCTTGAAAGAAAAGCAACTGGACCACTGACTTTGCCTAGGCCTACAAAGGTGCTCCTTTCTAACATGTTCTGTCTGCCTTATCTCCTTGACATGGTCAAAGTCCCTCAACAACAAAAGGATTTATCACAAGTATCTTTTCCCTTTAAGTATTTCTATGGCTACAATCACTGTAATACCTGAGAATATCATATTCTGTTACACATTTATCTTCAAAATGTCCTTTGGACAAAAGGGGATATAGCACAGACAGAATTAACACACAATTTGCTCAACATCACATGAAGTCTGTCAGGGAAAGCAACTGAAGCTTCCCTCATCTTCCCAAGCACAAGTGGAGTATCCCATTTAATCAGCAGACTTGTCCTCTCACAGGTGTATATGCCACAGATACACCACATATATACTTCAGGTCAGATAACCTGAAGTAAACCAAAACCAAATATATTTTCTAAAAAGCTGTAACAGTATTCCTTCTCATCAGGAATTGAATTAATCCTTTAAATCCCTTGTCAACAGTTGACAATATGAAACAGAAAAATGTATACAGCTGCATATATGTAATACCCAATTCCCAGATTTTGAAAGCAGAAAATACATCTTTGAATAGATGCTGTCCAATTTTCCAAATATACCTTGAATGTCATCAGAACACATTCACAGTCTTAAGACATTCTTTGCTATGACTCTACTGCACAGTGTTATATGGCCAGCAAGGATAATGTAGTCCAGTGACTACTTCATCTTTTTTGAAAGGAAAAGACTTGAGCTGCTCATAAAACAAGGTGCACGCTGTTTCTCCTTAGAGCATTCCCTCACACCATCATACATTAGGTAGGACTTTGATATTCCTACAATCAGACAAGCTGTGAGTGATGAGCAAGCCATGCAGCCTTTTAACAAAAGCTGCTTGGAGACCAGGCACATCTTTTGTCTTCCAAATAAGCTTACTTATAACTTGAGAGCTTAGCAACATGATCAGAAGTCCAAATGTAATTTAACTGAAAGATAATACATACCACATCCACAATAGCAAAATGAGGAGGCCCAAAGAGGGCAGAAAAGTTAATTAAGAAAGATAGCTACAGACTTGTCATTTTGGTTCAGACCATCTCTTTTCAAGGCTTTAGGAAGGACTTCTAAACTGACCCTTCAGTTCCTTACAGTGTTAATGCATTTTAAAATATACTAAATTCAAACACAATGGAATTAAACAATCCACTGAAAAATCAGAAAGCTTTGAAGTATGGAAAAACTCTTTTGAAAACACTATGCATTCTTCAAAACAGTAACAAAAGAACTGGCAGTAAGAACAAGACCAAGGCCTTGCTAAAAGCATATTAATTTCAGAAGCGGGTATTGTGTCACCATACAGAAAACGTCATCCACAGACCTGTCTTTCCTTGGGTGTGCTTCTCCTACTCACAGGGCCTTCAAAACTGTCAAGGATTCATGATCCATGTGCAGAACAAAACTGGATAAGCCAACCCTTTTGCCCATAACAATTCATCATGCTTTTTGTCAGCCTAAATGGAGCACACTATGTGCTTTTATTGCTTAGAAAAGCTTGCCCTGAAGAATTCTGTGCTTTCCATCATTTTAGGTATAAATGCAGTATTACCAAAACAAAAACTTCAACCCAACCCCTCAACACAAAGTCCAGTTCTCCCCTCCTGCTTCTGCAGTTTAGGAATAAAATTTGTGTACATAACTGTCAGTTACTTTTATTGTTTGCTTTGGATAGTGAGTGTTTCTTTTTTGTCCCTCTCTTAACATGTTAACAGGAAAAAGACAGAAGCTTCAGAAGAACCAACAAACCAACCAAAACAACAAACAAAACCCCCACCAAAACCAAATAAACAAAACCCTCAAAACACCCTACCAAAATAAAGCCCATTCACTACTGCAACTTAAAAGTCTCACTTTGTGTTTAGAATTAAATATTTTGAACATTTTTGTTACAACCTCCCAAACACTCACATTTCTCTCTGCTTCTTCTATTTAACAACATTATGGTTATGTTCCTCCACACATCCAAAATAAAGTTAACTGCTGTGACAACTTTAGGCCTACCAGGTACATCTAGAAAATATCCAAGAGCTTCCAGTGCCATGAAAGCGAGAGTAAACAGAAATTTGGAGATTGTTTTAAGAATGTAACTGGCCATTTCAGTCTTCTGTCTTGCAGAGGAAGCCACAGCACAGGCATCTTCCACATGCCAGTATACATGTTGGCAGGTTCCTGGGGAGTACAGCAGGGGAAACGCTTCCATTGAGATGAACAAGTTTGCACTGCAAATACTGGAGATCAAGAGATTTATTTCACTTTTTTGTATTGGCCATTAGAGGGTTCCTACCAGCCCTTGGAAATACTCATTTCTGCTTTTTGAAGCATGTATATATCACAAGCCAAAGCAGGGAAGAACAAAGCAATGCAAAAAAACCCCACCATAGTTGCAGGGAAACAGAGTCCCCAGTGCATTCCCCAAAAGCCACTAGGCTATCCAAGATTTACAATTTCTGTCTTACTCATATAAGGGAAGACTCATCTCGCTTCCTCCCACTGCTGGAGTTGGTTTTTGACTAGCAAGCCAGGATTACCTTGGCAGAATCAACAAGCAAGACCTCATCTGCGCAAATCTCAACACTCCAGTTTATTACTGGAAAACCTGGCAGTTTTTAAACTTTCTTGGTTTTTTGAGCTCACAGATGGTCCAGGACTGTTATGCAGCCCCATGCAACAAATCTATGCCTACTGGGAACAGATGTGTTTTTAAGTGTCTTCCACAGATTCTTTAGAAATAACCCACTGATGTCCCTGCCCTCACCAATTAAATGCTGAAAACCAGGACTCTAGACCTATCATGCTGTGTTGTTACAAACCACAGCCAGAATGGACTGGAGAAGCCATAAGCTTTCCACAGATCTTTCTGCCCTATGAACAATTACGAGGATGCAGTCAGAACAGGATAAAGAATAAACCTCGTATCTAGTATCTACCCTCACTTACCCCATATGACTCAATGCAAAGTGGAAAGACTGACTCTAGCTACCCTCTCCCCTAGAAACTGTCATCATGTTTTCCCAGGGTTCTCCCCAATTAGTATGGCAACCAAACAAAACAGGAGGCACATATGGACAAGGCACCAGAGAAGCTGGTCCAGGAGAAAAACAACTCACCAATAATCTTAATATCCAAAAAATACACTCATCTCCTCTACCACCAAAGGGAAGTTCACAGGACTAGCAAATCTTCATATGCAATTCCTTTGAAAATGAACTCAAGCTTTCTCCTCCACAGTGTATGATGCAGGCCTAATAACAGTACAAAAGTTTTCTACCACCAGCGTTCTCACACTGCCTTTTCTTTTATGCACGCACCTGCCTGACACAGGTGTAATTTCTATCCTGATTGCTACTGAAGCTTTGTGTTGCTACTTAGGAACACCCTTTCAAGTTCTGAGGTGAAAAACATCCAAGCATTCCCTCCAGAGTAACATAACCATGAGCAACACAGTGAAACTTGCAATGCTAATAAAAACCCCATAGCCAGGCAAAATGAGCCCTCACCACACTGGAGGCCACAAAGTAGCTAAACAGAGAAATCAGTTTTCCCTTTAAGCTAGCCCTTCTTTGCTCTTGTAGATTTAAATGCAGTAAGGGCAATTGCAAAATTCACACACTGCAAACATGGCTTGCAAACTAAGAGCTCATTTTTCTTTAGGGATTTAAATTTTAACACCATAAATTATGGGTTGGACAGACTGGAAGGAACGAGTTGTCTGAACGGTGCATCTGTGGCTTCAGGCGGAAAGAAAAGCTTCATTTTCTTAATGTCATGAGACTCAACTAGTCCAACTGTTGTATAAAACACACATGCATATGTAGGACTCTGGTAGTTAACAGGCCTGCATTTCCAATAACTACTCCTCCAAGCAGTTCTGTTAGCTCCCTGGAAGACAACACAACTACCAGTTACCAAAAAAAGATTGTTCTTAATTTGTAAACCACCCCAAGCTGGAAACCTCAAGGAGTACACACCACTGCTGACAAACCTACACTCAGTAAAACAATAAACACGTCTTTAGCAACATCATCACATGGATCAACGCTGACAACACAACTGAAACGATAAACCAAGGAAGTGTAAAAGAACTTTAGAAAATAGGATGCACAAAGGCATGTGAGCACCCAGACAAGTACTTTCCAGTTCTCTGCAGAGGCAGCAGCAGTGTTTGCTAAGTGGGACTAGGACTCCAGCCACAAGGACTCTGCCTCCCTCTCAGCCACCAGCCTGCTGCTGGATGTTAGACAAGTTCTCGTTTCCTCCACGTCCCAGGTGACCCAGGCATTGAGAGGAAACCCCTATACTAATTGAGAAGTGCAGAAGTTCATTAACAGATAGCTATTAATTGATCTGTCTGCTGTCTCTTGAGAGAAGCCGACACTTCAAAAAAACCCCAAACCATTTTTGAATAAGGCTGCACTCCTTCCCCAGGGACTCATCACATCAGGCACACACAATAAAGGCTTTTCTGCACTTTCTGAGTGCCTCACAAAAAATTATCATGGCCCATTCACCAAGGCACAGTGGTTTCCAAGCCTTTCATCTGCAGGCCTCAGAAGATTTTCCAGCAGACACACAACTACTGGCTAGAGCAGCTAGGGTAGTACATCCTAGTTTTATTTCCCAGATCCCTCAAAAGCAGTCAAAAGGCCTCAAAGCAAGAAGCTGTGTAACCCTGCAACCTATTCCTGCACAAGCCAAGCAATGTTCATCCTTGATGAAGATTATTGACATCAATTCTCCTCTGAAAACCAGAGGTCTGTGCTTGATCCCACTAAAAAGTCCATCCATTGTAAGCAAAATCTGCTTCTACCTTGATGGAAAATTTGTCTGGTTTCTCTTCAGTGGAAGAATTTCTTCCTAATTGGAACATTAAAGGGAGAAATGAAAAAAAAAAAAAAAAAAAAAAAAAAAAAAAAAAAAAAA
>NDXB01003210.1:19419-38312 GCA_002631895.1 Agapornis roseicollis
GGGGGGGGGGGGGGGGGAGGGTTGAGGTGAGGGAGAAGGAAGATGAAAAGCCAAGGTGAAAAGAAGTTAAAAAAAGAAGCGGGAAGCAGGTTCATGTGGAGGACTGGAAAAACAGTGATTCACCAAAGGTGAAGACAGAGAAGATCCTACACCTAGCATGGCATGCAGGGTGGAGAGGTGACTTGTACCTACAGGGGAGAAGAAGGAAATTCCTTTCTAATGGGGTGAGGAAAACAGCACCTGATGTGATTCATTTAGTGATTAGCAATCTTGAACTCCAGGTGGTATTTTCAAAGGCAGCTGTCTGAACAACTGGGGGTCTAAATCCCACAGTAAATCCCTGTGTTTTTTCAACTTATTTAAGACCTTATATATGAAACAATTCACAAGTTGAAAGTTGCTCTACTGAATTATTCATAGATTGCATATAATCACAGTATTTCAGAAACACTGTTTGTTCACATATCAAGAAGCTGTTCACTTATCAAAAAGCCAGCAATTGCCAAGCTCTTTAGCATGGATCCCTCACTTGGTAAACTGGTATCCGCCACAAATAGTTATGCTTCGGCTGCTTTTGTATAATCTGCCACAGGGATGTCATTACATGCGTTAGGTCAAATTTTGGAAACAGCAACGTACAGAAAAGGAACCATCCCACAAAACAAAGATTACTGTAAAGTCTGGAAATCAGGTCACTTCATCCTCTAACTTCCCAATGACAGATGATACAAACGTTACTCATGAGCTACACCAGAGGGAATGTCTTTCAGAACTGTTTGCCTTTGCTGCACAGGTAACTCGGTCTTTTAGGCTGTTTTATCAGCAAGATTTTAACTGTGTAGTGGTGATACATCGCGGAGAACTGAAATGGAAGGTCAAAATTTAAAAACCTCAAGCCAACAGAGCAATATGCAAACTGCTAGAATAATATCCGATAATTCTCCCATCATATGAGGGACTGGAAAAGAGTGGTACACCGAAGGTGAAGGCACTTACCTGTACACAAGTATGCACTCACACACATACGAGGTGGCTATAGGTATAAAATGCTGATTTGCTAATTCAGGCAGCTTACTGCAACAGCTCTGAGAGTTCTTTCTTCTAACTTAGATTTGACTCATTTCCCAGACAGTTATGTATATAACCTTGGCTTCCTGTCACTTCTTTGACATGTGCACTTTTAAACCTGAAAGTTTTTCAGCTGTATGTAAAGTTTCAGTTTGATTCTACACAGATTAGCAGCTTCATTCCGTGTCAGCTTGCAGAATAACTGTGAGAAAAATGGAAGGTTTTCGTTCTTTAATTCAGTAACATCTCTCATCTGAATAATACATTCTTGTTGCTCTTGCAGTTTGATGTTGCTGTTGAAATGTGGAATACGCAAAGCAGCAAGTAGATCTGCATATCATAAACTATTTCCTCCCACATTTAAATTAGATTCTTTGGCAACAGCGTTTCTGGAAAGCATTTCTTTTAAACTAATACAAAATACATCTGGAAGACAATGCCTACAAAAATGCCTGTTGAAAAAAGGAGACTATATAAATCAATTATTTAGGACCTGTAAAGTAGAGCAATAAAATCTAGAAAATAAATATAAAAAGATGCAATGCAATTAACGTAGTCATGAATGTTTACACAAAAAAAAAAAACAAAGCAGCCAAGCATTTGCAAAAGAAGAATGAATGTCATTCATTTATAATGAATTAAGGCAAATAAATCAAAGGCTCCTTGCTCAATCTACTGAGTTTTACTCAACATCAAGGTTTCCTGTGAACCAATTTGATTTTTCTGCAGTCTTTGTCCAGAGCCACGTGACTGGAGCAAAACTCTGAATTGCTTTAAGCAATCCCAGATGCTAGGGTTGTCAGTCTTGGATCATACTATTTCCAATCCTTGTGGAAAAAGAAAGCATATATAATCATTAGACTGGGCCTCTGAGTAATCTCCTGATTTAGAGAGACAAGTTTAAAACAAGAGCAACAATTATGATCAACTGGTCTTATTTCTGTTGCTTGATGAGGCAAAAATTGATTCTGTTGTTGCTGTTGATATTGTCTCCACTATACTTTATTTCCCTGCCTCTTGCTGCAGAGACCTTAGCTGTTTCAGTGGGACTGTGCATGTGCTGCTGATTGAGCTAAGCCAGACTTTAACATCACACCTTGTAAAGGCAGCTCCTACTGCCCTTATGGGAGGCTCTTTCAAAAGATGTCACCTTTCTCCCCACCCCCATTTTTCTTTACCTTAGGCTCAAACATATGTCTTTGCATTTAAGAGAACAGTACATCATTTCTTTTGAAGATTTGCTTACAGTGTTGCTGCCTTTTTCATGTTCAAACAGCGTAAAGCAAAAGGCTGTGTGTTTGTAACTTTTTGAAGAATATTTTTTAATTCAGTGTAGAAAAAAAGGTCATACTGCCTACTCTCCAGCCTTGCCTTTTTATTTCACAGCCACATTTTATCCATAAACAGAAGACTGATGCAAGGACTGTGTATGACAGTCCCTACTTACACACTCAGATGAGTTACAGACCTCTTACTTTTGTAGAGTCTTATGATGGCTGTAGGGCAGGAGATGACAGATGTGCATCAGTGTAGAAAATCTCACCTGAAATGCATAATGGAAACACCCAGATACACATGGAGGTCAGACGGTATGTAAACTCCTCTTTCCTTTAGGACAGAGAACAAGAGAAGGGTGGCAGGACAAGGCTATTGCTCCAAAAGCTACACGTTGCACCAGCTGCATCTCCACTCTTCTGGACCTCTGCCTACATTCCTTGTGCAAAGCACAGCGTGATAAAGAATTATGCTTCCTGCAATCATCTGTGTCTGATCCCAGGTCAGGAAAAACTACAGAACTCTGCTGCAAACCTAAGAAATGCAAGTGCTATGGAAGAAATTATGATACAGGGTCAAAAGTGTGATTCTCGCACTGAGTTCAGAGATTTGGTTGGCTTGATGGTGTCTGCAAGGGTTGTTAAAATATCCTCTTGGAGTGAAATTAAATTACTTTGTTGTTCTCTTGAGTGTTACACCATCATCATACATAAAATTGTGGGTCATAGCAGTTAGAGAATAAACTGCACTTTGTATCCTCATTCAAGCTTCAAATTCCCCTTCCAAACATCAGCCTTGTACCTCTAACTCTTCTGAAGATGGAAAGCTTCAATTTTCCCACTCTTCGCTACTGCATGTATTGCTTAGACAAGTGACCACAATGTCTCTATCTTCACACAGTGGGTTTGTTCCAGCTGGGGGAGGGAGATGAAAAACTGAACACCAATGGTTTGAAAATTCTTCTTCTTTTAACCAGAGACACGTATCTTAGGTGGAAATAAATCATGATTAGACCAAACTCTCAGCCAGAACCAGAGAAGGAAGTTCGCTGTAGTGATGACACATTATTTTAGAAAAATAGGGACATCAAAAGTTTTGGGTTAGAGGGTTTTGTGTGTTTTGTGGTGATGTTTTTTTTTTGTTGGTGGTGGTGTGGTTGTTGTTGGTTTTGTTTGTTTTGGTTCTTAATTCCTGAAGCATTAAATCTAAGCACCAGAAATGTGGAAATGATTCCACTTTTAGCTTTTAGACTTACTCCAGACATGATCCCCCACAAGGACAAGTGACTGTGTATTGTATATGTATACTACTTTCTCTCGTGAGACCTCACCTGGAGTATTGTGTGCAGTTCTGGTGTCCTCAACATAAAAAGGACATGAAGCTGTTGGAACAAGTCCAGAGGAGGGCCATGAGGATGATCAGGGGACTGGAGCACCTCCCCTACAAAGACAGGCTGAGGGAGTTGGGACTGTTCAGCCTGGAGAAGAGAAGGCTGCGTGGAGACCTCCTAGCAGCCTTCCAGTATCTGAAGGGGGCCTATAGGGATGCTGGGGAGGGACTCTTCATTAGGGACTGTATTGACAGGACAAAGGGTAATGGGTTAAAACTTAAACAGGGAAGGTTTAGATTGGATATGAGGAAGAAATTCTTTCCTGTAAAGGTGGTGAGGCACTGGAATGGGTTGCCCAGGGAGGTTGTGAGTGCTCCATCCCTGGTGGTGTTCAAGGCCAGGTTGAACGAAGCCTTCTGTGGCATGGTTTAGTGTGAGGTGTCCCTACTTATGGCAGTGGGATTGGAACTAGATGATCTTAGGGTCCTTTCCAACCCTAACTATTCTATGATGCTATGATTCTATGTATACAATGGACTAACTGTTAGACTAATGGGGGGCTGCAGGAGGTTTCTGGGGCCCCTTCATTAAACTAATTACAAACATTCATCTCTTATTACAGAGGATACATTCTCTCCTCTATCTCTTTTGCAACTGACTGTATTTTCTCCTTTTAGAAAGGCTTTTCACTTGTGTTCTATGAATTCTTAAGGGAATAGAAGATGAGTAAAAGGCTTTTATTACCTATTAATTATCAAACTTTTTTTTTCTAATACTAATGGGCAGCTGATGTTGTTATAACTGCAACTCATATTATAGCTGAGACATTTCTCTGAGCTTGGGGATGTGGAAGTTTAAATTCATTTCCATATGGTTTGGATGCACAAGAACTACAAGCCCAAATATATCCCATAGTTTTGAAACAGCAAACTGTAACTATTATCACTTACATATCACTTTTTGTATAGCTAAAAGCAAGAATACTGGAGTTCCAGTGCATCAGTTTAGCATGCCATCTACAGCATGAGCCAACCAAATAAGAGACTTTGCTGGTGGTCTCCATGGTACTTAAAGTTCCTTTCTGGATATTTCCAGCTTATAGTCTCTCTCCATGATCCTGTATCTTTTGCCTTCTGAGGCTTGGATTTATTGCCCTGCATGCTGAAAGTCAGGATCCCACTGCACTCGGGTTCTAACAAAGCAACATGCTTTCGTCTCCTAACAGCCACACCTGTCTCCTGGTGTTATACAGAAAGCCGAAATCTTGGGTGGCACAATTAATTACTCAGTCTTCTCATTTAAGTTTCTTTCCAGCCTCTGCAAAAATAAGCTACCAAATGCCCATGCAGCATGAGCCTCCAAGTCTTGCAAATGTTTGAAAAGATACCCCCTTCCTGCAACTCTATAGAGATGTCAATCCTGCCTTATGAGCTTTATAGTCAGGCTGCTTTTTCAAGTCTTTCCCTTTCTTCACAAAACCCATTTGCTACCAGAGCAGAGCCACAACTTACCTGAAGACAATCCAACGTATCTCCTGTATCACAACCAGGCGGATGTTCATTCCACTGGGTTTTGTTTGACAAATGAAAGGCAAAATGAAAATCCACATCATTCCGCCATACTACCTGCAACCCATAGGGTGTCTCTAGTTCTTATTCCCTGGCTGCTTTAAAATAAAGGCCTTCTCCATCCAATAGATTGAATAGGTTTGCTTCAGCAAATGTAGAACTATGTAGCCAAAAGTAGGAGGGGGTGATGGTAGTCACTTTACAGGAGCTTTATGGCTGAGAAAACACCAAGAAGGAAACGAATCAATATAATTCCAGAGGAGTTTGGGTAACATTGCTTAAGGGTGGGACTTGTTTTCCTCCTCATTACTAAATGGGGAATGGCGAAGACACATGACTACCCCACGTGCTATTTTTCTGCGAGACTTTTGCAAATTAAATCAGGGCTGGAAGATCCCAAAAAAGTTTGGCAGAGAGAATGTGAAACATTTTATAACATTTACATCATTGTCTTATGTTTTGCAAGGGAAATTACTCACAGTGTGATTTCTACTCTGAGTAGAAATCTACTCCCTCCTGCGGCACTGCATGCTAACTTAAATAGAGGCAAGGATTAGCTGATGATAGCAAGGTAAGAATTCCCAAAGTTTGTCCAGTGTCTTCTAGTTTAAACTCTACCTGTCCTTGACTAAGTGAATATGAAATCATGTCGATGCTTTGGGGATGCCAACAGTGAGAAGCTGAGATGGGCTGCTGAATATAGTATGTACAACTCAGTTCTTTGCTTCAGAGTGGCTGCAGATGTTAGCACTTTGAGTATGCTTTGTGACACAGTCCCCAAAAGGAATAACCACATACCTACTTTGGCAGTGCGTCCATCTAGAAGGAATTGTTAAAGAAGCTGCTTCAGGGACAGCAATGCTTCAAAGAAAAGTTTTTGAGAAACGTAAGATGCAAAAAAATACTGGAAGTCTTGAAGGGTGTGGAACACACCTATAGCAAGAACAAAACGGGACAAGCTGTATTCTTGCAAGCACTAATTGAATTCAGGCGAACTGTAGAAAGGAGATGCTAAACAGGAAAAGAATTTTTAAACAATTACAGTAGGGAAATTTCAAATCCAGAGTAACAAAAGAAATTTTCCATTGCCATTATTTTGCAACAGTCTACATTTTGGTAAATGTGAAATACACAGAGCATCACTTTATCTTCGAAGGAAGATACTGCCTATCATGTAATTCCAAACTGCCGCTGCAGAGCTCAGTTTGGAGTGGTTATTACAGTGTGATGCAACACGCTCCTTTCACACTGAAAAATAGCAGTACTAGACTTGTCAAGAATGAAGGGCTGGATCTTATATTGAAGCAAGTGGCACATTCACAGGTAAGGTAAGGCCTGTAAGGATTCTGCTGCGTTTTCTTTGTGTTACGGTCTAGAAAGTGAGAAGAAACTGATACCATTAAAACTGTCAAGTCCTGTGTGGATTTGGCTGGCTGGAAAATGAAGACTGCAAATAATGAAGAATAGGAGAGTATTTGAAGAAATTGCAAATGCATTGTGTTCAGAATATGTGCAATTTTTGCAAAAGCCAGGCATAGACGATCTGACACTGTCCCCAAATGTGGGTCCTCTGGCTGGCAGGGTGGTAAATGTGCTACAAAGGCAGGTGTAGAGTATGTTCTGGTTAAAAACGAGCTGCATATGGAGACCACCATGCTGTACTTTAGTGCTGCTTTTTAATTTTCAGCTGAAACCACTCTTTAAAATAATTTGAACTTTGTTATTATGTGGACTTTCCAATCATGTAATTATTACATCCTGTTATCACAGTAGTAGAATCTGCAGCAGTCCCTCATGCTGACATTCTGGTCACTAGTACTCACTATTACAAAACTTCTCACAGGCAGAACTGATTTGTAAAATCAAACCTTACATCATTTATGTGGTTTGACATCTTACATAATTACCTAATTTACTATACACCAGAGGTCATTGATTTTACCATGAAAAAAAGTTAGACTGAAACTTGCATCTATAATTTTCTTCCAATGGGTCATTCTGCCCACTATAAATGTTCCTTTTTTTTTGTACATTGGCATTTCCAAGAGACAAATTTTATTACTTAGATAAATGTGTCATGGTCTTGCAGTTTGGTTATCTGTATCTCTCTTTTTAGAAGTACAGTTTTTGTTTCTGAATCTGATTGAAGTAGTTAGCCCCTGAAACGTACCTGGCAAGAGGATGCTTTGTATCTTCTTATTTCAGCCTTTCCATGAAAATCAATATTCTCTTTTTATTCAAAATTTAATATAAATTATAACTAGCTTACTGAATGGCTTACCTTGCATTACAAGTTTTTCTTACTTCTCACTATTAACAATAAGAGAAGCAAAAAGGGAAGAGAAAAAGACAGTAGTGTTTTAGTAATCTATCAATTCTTTAATCTTAATGTTTTCTGAATGGATAGATTCTTTTCTAACTCAAGTCACAGAGTTAGTGTTTTGGAAACAGCAGTTTTATACATGATGGACGTATAAATATTAAGCATTCCAATTTAATCCCCTCTACACTACAAAAGAGATGGCTTATTTATCCACTTTCAGTGTGTCAATTCTCTCCTTCATATATGCAAAGTCAGTTGAACATAATATAGCTGATAGAGGATATATCAGCTTACAGGAGTATAATTCCCTTGGTGTTTGATGTTACAGATATACCTGTCATGTAAAAGGTTTCTGAATATAGGAAGAATGAATAAATTCATAGGTGATAGCAAAACTTGTACATTAGTCAGGGATGCAGGTTAAACTGTAATACTTAGTATTGATGTAAGGCCTTCCCTGTAGGGAACAGAAGTTATTTAGAAACACTAATTGTTCCTTTAAAAATTTAAAACCCCCACGATGTTCTTGCTTATAGAACAGGCAGGCAGCTCTTGCCAAGGTTTCAGGTGCCCATCTCCTTAATTGAAAGCTGGGTGCAGAACTTCCTCCTCAGTGATCAGTCACTTGTTTCAAGAGTAGTAGAATGATGGAAGGAGGTCCACAAGGGGCCTTGATAGGTCATTTAGCACATCCACCTCTCCCAAGCTAGAACTGGCTATGCTTAGACTACCTCAACAGATGTTTGTACTTAACATCTGAACAGATGTTCTTAAAACCTCTGTCAACAAAGAGCCTACCATCTCACTAGACACACAATTCCAGTCCTTTGCTATTCTCAGTGGAGATGTCTCAGCTCCATCTTGCTTGATGCAGTTTGAGGTCATAGCTTTTTGTCCTATTCACAGAGGTCATGGAAAACTCTTCCCCCAGGCACCTGTATAATTTCTGGGAATTGTTATTCCCATATTTCTAAGTCACCTTTTCTCTAAGCTAAACAAACCAAATCCCTGTGACTTTAGTCGTTGGTCACATATTTCTTCAAGATGTGCTCACTGCTGTTGCTGTCCATGATGTATCAGTTGTTTAATACACTTTTTATATGTAGCCTAGTTGCACACAGTGCTGAAAAGCAGAGGTGGTGCTTCAGTTTGATGCTCTCACCAAGGCAGGCAGTTCTACCATTCAGCACTTAAGCCTGCTCTCTGGGACCCACACTTCTCATTTCCACAGACAACGGGAATCACAAAGTGATGAAGCAAGAGTCCTAATTAATGGAATTATCTTTGAAAGCTGGACACCAACCAACAATCTTCCAACCAGCATTTTGCCTGAAACCTCACAAAAGAAGTCTAAATTCTTTTCTCTTACAGACACAGGGGTATTAATAGTTCTGACTTCTAGGGGAGCCTTTCTTATTCCCTACAACAAATGACAGACTATGCAAACCTTTAACTTAAGCTGTTCTTTAACAAAGCTGTTCTTTCCTAAGAAAATTCATTCATTAATCAGCAAGGGGGGGTTATTACTTCCCACAACATCTGAGTGATTTAGGAGCTAAATTAGCTATGAAGGGATATTAGATGAGTTTTTTGAAATCTGCTTTCGAAAATGTGGCCCAGACATTGACAATGACAGTGTAAAAGCTGAAATAAAAGATTTCTTTTTAATGTATGTTTTTGTTAGATTTAATGTGTTTTTACATATTTTAGTGTACTATTACCTCCCAATCCTTCTTTTTATGTCCTGCTCCAGTCTCTATTTGTTGCGATTTTATGGATTCATTTTTTTAGACAGATATTACCCAGATGCACTGGAATGGGTTGCCCAAGGAAGTTGTGAGTGCTCTATCCCTGGCAGTGTTCAAGGCCGGGTTGGATGAAGCCTTGGGTGGCATGGTTTAATGTGAGGTGTTCCTGCCCATGGTACGGAGGGTGGAACTAGATGATCTTAAGGTCCTTTCCAACCCTAACTATTTTATGGTTCGATTCTATGTATTTAATCCCTCTTTACCAGTAAAGCTATATTAAATATAAAAATATATTTTTTTAAAGTTGTAAGTTGTCTGTTTCACGTTTTCCAAGCATCATATGGCTCAAATAAACAGCCCTTATGTAAGCTAGGAAACAAAATTCCTCCTTCAGTCTGTTCTCCCTTATTACAGACCACCTCTGCAAGGACAGGAATTACAGCCCCTGGCCTCTGCTGAGACTCGCTGAGCACTACTGCTAGATCTAAAGATAAAAGCAGACCATGCAGCAAGCATTAGCACTGCGGCTCAGGTGAGGGATATTGCTCAGCTGCTAGTGAGCTCCGTGGTATGGACTACTCCCGATAGCCTTCTCCAGGAGGTGAGTGGGCGCAGTGCTGGAAATGTTTCACTCCATGGATGGCTCCCAAAGGGCATTATGGACATGGCTGCCCCAAGTTTGGCTTCCCCCACCTGCTTTTCTGACACAATTCTAGCAGACTTTGTACTACAAAACTGTCCCACGTGACACCATGACATGTGACAATACCCTCAGTTTCATGCTCTAAACCCATCACTATTGTGGGCTGCAATGCAGCCCAGGTGAGTGTTTCGGATGCACTGAAGTGGAAAGAAAGCCAAATCCAAAACTTCCCAAAGTCTATCAATCACCTCCTAGGGCAACAGTGCTGCAGATAAGGCACCAAGGAGGTGCAGAGCAAGGCATTGTACCAGACATACAGACACCTCCTGCTCAGAGGGGAGCCGGACACTGGGAGGACCGACAGGATACATCTTGCACCACTTAGCCATGTATTACTTCCTGCCATGGTTTATTTAGCAGTACAGACATACACAATGAGGCTTGCCCAGAAGCAGCTAAGAAGAGTTGTCTAATTGCAAGTACAAGTTCACACACATAATCCTCTCAGTACTTTTAGGGGAAAAGTATGTCACAGTATTTACAGTTTGTGGGTGCAGTTTAATTTAGATCGTAATAAGCATCCTTTGCCTTGTCACACAAGTGAAATGACAATAACAACTTCCTCTGAGCTCTCAGGTGCCAACTAGACATGCAAAGAGGTTTTCTCCATTTACAATTTCTATTAGCTTGTCCAGCTCACAGAGGAAACAGGACACTAAGACTTGACTCTGTCTCACCCATGGATGAGTCTCCTACCCAGGGACCTATACCACCCTGTTTAAGGGTGCTCCACTTTGCATAAAGACTTGAAAATCCCTAGATCCAGGAGCAGATACCAGAAGCCTCTGAAGGAGGAAGCTTTGCAGAAAAGTGCCACATTTGAATTTAAATAGCTTGAGGCAAGAGGAAGACTCAACACTCCTCTCCTGCACCTTGCATGGGAGGGTCATGTTCGCCTGAAAATCAAGTGTTGCACTGTTGAGACCATTATATACTTTTGTAAATTTAACTACAAATGATCAATTGTTTGGTAGTAGATTTAGGGACAGGCAAACAGATTTTAAACTGGCAAAACTTCTGCCCAATGATTAGGCTGTATCCATGCTGTGTTACAGGTAAACATAGAGAATTGTGAATTGCATCCAGAGTAGAGAGATGCAAAATGCATTCATAACTGCAGGGAAACAAACTAAACTGCTCAGTTGGGTGAATGGTCCCAAAATTAGTTTTTCTTGCTATGTAATGTAGAACATTTTCTGTTCTACCAGAAATGTAGACCTTTGCTTACAAAACTTCAGTTTTAGAGTCCCGTACAAGCAGCTTTAATACCTGAGCAGAAGCAGAGCATGCCTGTAAGGCTCGTGCAAACACATCCTGCTATTTAATTCCATGAAGAGGCAAACAAAAGCCACACCTCTCAGGATATAAGAATATAAGAAACAGCAATACATATTTCACAGAGATGAAAACAAACAGGTAGGAGGAGTCAAGAGATGATACTTAAGCTTTACTTTACTCTGTACTACGTAAACAAATACCAACCTGAAGTAAGTATGAAAGGAAGAAAGCAAGAAGGTGGAAAATGAAGGGCACAGATTCGTTCAATTGAATCCTTGTGCTTCTGAAATTTCTTGTGCTGCATTTACACAAGACTTTGTCATTATTAAATTTGTTATTGAGCTGGTGGTCTGAAGTCTACATCCCATTTAAAATAAATGATGTTCCTCAGAGTCATGGCTGTGAAGAAATCCTTGAAGACATGAATCAAACAGGATTGATGCAGGCTTACGTTCAAGAGACCAAAGACAATCGAAAGAATAATTTGCAATTGGTATGACCTGTTCATCCCTACACAGTACTGACTCCAAAATCTGAAGACAGTCTAAATGTTACCATTGCTAACTCTTACTGCTGAGCATTTTAGTAGAAAGGTAGCTAATTCAGAAAATATACTTAAAGACAAGAATAAGATTATGTTCCACTTAGAACAGTGAATCAGCCTCATGGTACAATTAAGCTGACTGTACTTAGTATTTCTGAACAGAATTAAGACTCACAAAAAATGGTAATAAAAGAGTCTTTTCTGTATATTTGTGATGAGCTCAACAATTTTTTCGAGGCCACCTAGATAAAAATTTTGGAGTCAGGAGCTGAAAATTTATTCACTTATCCCAAAATGAAAGATTTTATTTGATTTTATTTTTAGGGTTATTATCATTTAGTCAGGACTTTTGTGTGAATCAGCTGGTCCATGGATTTCAATACATTCAGCATCAGTCCAAATAGCTCCTAACCTATTGCTCCCCCTTGGCTGGGCTTCTTCCCAAGTTACAGTGATATGCATAAAGAAGAGGGGAAGCAGACTTTGCCTGTGAAAACAGCAGAAAAAAACCCACCAAACCAAACCCCACACCCAGAGTACTTCAGGCTTCACATCAATGGTCCAGCAGATGAGTGCAAGCATAACATCTTGTTGTCACTGACCCAGAATTACAAATATGGACTGCCAGGTAAACGTTTGGGATTTATGTGAATGAAACATTGATACAAAAGAGGACTGGATGATGAAAAATTTCCCTTTGGAATTTTGAACCAGCAGCAGCAGTGTGAGCAGGCAAAACCAATATCTGAAGACCCAGTAACACAGCCTAAGATTGTACTTAGATCTTTATTTTTTAAGATAGGAAAGCATTAGATGGCTGGAATTTCTATGGTCAGAAATCTCTCTTCCTTGACTGCCAGGCTCCCAGTGCTTCATCCCGCAGCAGTGTGGCAGAACCACATGTAGTTTTCTCCAAAGGCCATCCAGAGCCTGATGGAGTTGGAGCCAGGGCTTCTGAGTGAGCTCCGTTGTCCTCTCCAACTCTGAGAGTTCAGTGCCAATATCTACATCTATATTATTGCTTTCTAAACTACTAAGACACTGTCCTCCTGGAAATGTAAGGTGAGGAGGGAGAGGGGGAGACTGGATGGAAATCACCAGTCTCAGTTGTGCAAAAATTTGCTGTGGAGGTCAGCAGATCAGTTTTACTGCTTCACTCTGAAAATGGTGCCTTTCAGCACTGAGACAGAGAGCGTGCATGCTCTCTCCTGAGTGGGAAATGACACCTAGTGAGTTACTGTGACAAAGATGGTGTTTACAGGTTTTTCTGATGCCTCCTGTGCAGCTACTGCTTGCATCTGCAGTTCTTTAGCTGATGAGACTTGACATCACCACTTAAAAAGGCTGGCTATCTCCACCTGCTGAAGACAGTTTTTCACTGTGTGATTTTGACCTTCTGGATACAGCATCCTTACTTTATTGCACTTTTTCTGAAATACCTCTTTTCATGAACTCCCAGGAAATTGGGTTTCACTCTTCTGCTTGATTCAAGCTGACAAAATCATCTGTCATTTTCTTCCAACTGCTTAAGCTTTTTCCTTCTGATTCTTCTGGCTTTGGGATAGATTATTCATCCCAGGTTTTACTGGGTCTCTCCTCAACCTATAACCTGCCTTTGAAATAAGTTTTCAACATTTTCTCTGTAGTCTATGTCCTTCCTGAATAGAAAGTTTAATCAAAAAACTGCAAAAGCATTTTCTGTTTACTTAAACTTTACTTCCTTGTCACATGCTTTCTGAACAAAATGCACAGCTCTATTGCTTACAATGCCAAAAGTAACTGTGAATTTGTTTGGTATTAGTACTCCAACCTTAAAAAAACATTTTTGCTGCTAAAGACACCATGAGGAACATTATTTATTCTGGCAACAGATGGCTTAGTATATACTGTGAGCTTTAACAACGAAGGAAATGTAAAGACAAACCAAAAAGCAGTAAAGCAGGGATGTGAGCTGGAGCTTAGATAAGTTGCTTAGGGTGTTAATGGGAAATTTTCCAGACTTTAAGTGGCAAACTTTAAGTTTGGAATGTAATACATTCCAAATGTATACATATATTATGTATGTAATATTATGTATGTTATATAATACACATATATGCATATATGTATACATAAATGTATACATATAGGAATGTATAAGTACAGTGTGCATATAGTATATGTGTGTTCTTTCTAATAAGAAAAAATGCTACTGACAAAGTGTGCTAGAACCCTATGCCAACTCTCTATTTGCATGTCATTGATTTTTATTTTTTTAAGGTCTGTCTCAAGTTTTCAATGGGGATGGGAGCAAAAGGCACAATAAACCCGAGAGAGTCTTTTCAGAAAATGAGTTAAACATAAACCAGGCCAACAGGTAATACTCACAGTAACTCTGTCATACTACTCCATAGATTCTCCTGCATTGTTTCCCTTAAAACTAGCAAGCTGTTAGTTACCCTGAACCCTTATCTGCTTTTCCACTGGCACTAAAAAAAAAAATCTAACAGTCAATTTGTGTTGATTTTACTGAAGGTTTCCCAAACCTGGTTTTACTCCTATAGAACATAAAAAACCTCTGCAATCTCAGTAGCATTCACCTCAATTTGATCCAAATTAAATACACTCTGCAAATGCTTTGCCTATTTGTCAGGGCACATTTAATCAACAATACATCTGAGTAGGTTCATTTCCAAATATTGGATATGGTGATCTGGATTTGCATTGCTATATTGCTTCATAGTCTATCTAGATACAGCAGAACTGGGGGTTAAGAACCTCATCTCAGTGGACTTGAATATGTGGTTTATTCTGAGCTGGGAGTCTCTTTCTGCACCCCTTCTTTCACAAAGTATGCATTTGATGTGCAAATTGAGTAAAATGAAGGCATTTCATGGCTGAGTTATACCCTGTGAAATCTTTGCAGCAGGTCATGACACCACCATTTAGTGTATACATATGTTGATCTATATATTAAAATATTAATAAACTCCCAGAGGGCTTGAGTCTGGTATTGAGATGAAGAGTCAGTATTATCATAATAGACAGCTCAGTTCTTTTAGAAAAGTAGCAGCCAATGCCCTGAAGACCAAATTCCTGTGGGTTTCCATATCTAAGTAACGGATGGTGTTATTCCCTCCAACTGCCCCACTAACACAGCACTGCTGACCTTTGGAGAGACCCTGGGCAGAGTCCTGGGCAGAAAAGTCACCAGCACAACACAGAAGCAACTGAGTAATGCAGGTCAGGACTCAGCCAGGAGCTGTTATATCCCGTGCAGAGCCAGACCAGAACCAAAGAGCTTGCCCAGTGCTGTGGGAGTGGACACCTTCGCTGTGCTTTGCTCAGCTATCCAGCTCTGGGAAGGCTCCTGATGAGGTGCAGAGCACAGTGTGTGCTTTGCTGGAGCCTCTCAGGGTAGGATGCTGATCACCGAGCAGAAGAGCCCTGGACAGCACCACAGCACAGAGCAACCTGAGCAGCTCTACAACTCAACCCTGGGTTCAGGCTGAGCACCAGGATGCCCACTTGCAGGGCTCATCACCTGCAGTTCAGTGCCAGCCACCCTCTTAACAAAGCCTCCCAGATGCTTGCCTGTGCAAAATGTTCTTGCTGTTACCCATGCTCTTTCATTTTGCCAATCTCTGTTAATCTGGGTAGGCAGAGGTAACTGGGTTTATAAATCACTTGGCTATAATAATATCCACTATTGTAACAGTACGCAAACACAGCATCATGCATTCTTCTGTCAGGTGGAAGGAGAGGACCAATGAAGTACACTAGAAAACACCTGGTTATTCAAGCGGCTACTGACCAGCTCCTAGCTATTACATGAGTCTGCCCTTCGTTGGTGTTATGCCCTTTGTTACCAACATGTGCACTTAAAAATAAAAAAAACCCAACAAAACAAGTAAAACCCCAATACCAACCCCCAAACCAAGCATGAATCCTATGGTAAGGTTCTATAAACTCCAAGCCAAGACACATGCATCTCATATCTTAACACTAGAAAAATGCTGTATGCCTTCTGTATTCTTATGAAAGCATTTTTCACACTACAGAACATTAACAAAATATTCTTTTGTAGAAGTAACTGAATGAAAGCTGTTGTGCATTAGCTTATTTTGTGTGTGTGTGTCTGAAATCTTCAGTGAGGGATACAGAAAATTCACTGGTTCTGTTCTGCATTCCATAAGAAGAGGTGCTTGAAATACCACAAAGTTCATGAAACATGATAATAAGTGACAGATGAATGATCTTGTTGGTTGCCAGTGGAAGATTTCACTTTTCTGAGGTGGCTTTCTTTGACCAGATTCAATTCTGAGCAAGCCTGTTCAAGCTGAAATTGAGGAGAAAAGTGAGCATCACTTTTACACATTTTTACTCAACATGTCCATATGGGCGGTGGGACTTTGGGTTTGGTTTTTTCTTAAGACAAACCCAAGGAATCCTGCTTTCCTTTCTATTTTTAAAGAATGGTCTCCTTAAAACATGTTAAATGGGTTTCCAGCTTTGAGGCAGTTGAGCACATCCTGAAGAGTGCTGGCAGGCAGGATGGGGTGCGTGGTGCTGTACAACAGGGGGTATTGCTGGAGCAGCTGAAGCACTGTCTATCCAGGTAGCTGGCAGCATATGTGAGTCTTGACTGTTGGTGGGGATAGCATCTGTGAGTGCTAGCAGAAGTGGAAGCTGAATGCAGCTCCATCCCCAGGGGACTGTAACTGTCTCCAGAGACCATTCTAGCTCTGCCAGACTGATCCTTTGATATCATAGACCGGGTCTTGTGAAGCAGCATATTCTGGTTTAAATCAGACCTTGACAGATGCTTTTGTGAAAAGACAGTATTGGAGGAGTGTATTTTCTGGAGAGCTTTGGAGATACAGTCAGTGCTGCAGAGGGGAAAAGAGTGAGCATGCAGCACTGAAAGCTACACTTCCCTTTGGTTTTGTTCCCTTCTTAAGTCCCAACCTCTTATTTTAGCAAATGTGGTGCTTAAATGTACTGCTTGAATAGGCAGTGCAAATGGCATGCTTGCCATACTAGCTTCAAAGCTCTCGGACCAAAAGTCAAGCTGTTGCAGAGCAGGAAAAGCAGGAGGAAGCTTAGCCTCTGGATTCTTGCTGCCCCCTGCTACCAGGCAGATATTACCCTCCAACAAGACTATATGTATGAGGAATTTTTTCCACAGGTAATTCATCATCATCTGTTTACAAGTGCTGCCACTTTTGTGGAGAGACTTTGAGCAATGATGCTCTGGTAAATCTTCTAAGATAAGCCACCAATGGCTCAGGTTATGTTGAAGTCAATGTTCTTGTGCTCCCTGGAGCTATGACAGTCATAAAAAACCCAACGAGCAGCATAGTCTTCATCCATTTTGTGACATTCATTTCCCCTTCTCCTGTGAAAAAACCCTGCCTCTGACTCCCAAAGCACAGAGAGAATTAGCTGCTGGCAGCTGGTGGGAGACAAACCTATTCTCCCTTTGTGCTGTTGGAGAGAGGCTGGTCCCCCACACCTCACAGCAACACGCTTTATCCTAATTATTTTTTTTCTTAATGGTGTGAACTATCCACATCTCTCTTGCCTTCTGCTATAGCTGCCAATATAATTCTCACTGTAAGCATAACCCTGTTTACTGAGACTTAAGTGAACTGGAAAAAAACCCCAATGTTTATGTGTGCTCTTTAGACCCATGCTAAAGGTTCAGCTGCCTCTCAGCCTCAAAATAAAATGAAATAACTCCCTACATGTTCAAAACTGTGTAAAAAGCATGCTTACATTATCACACACCATCTTGAACTTTTACACCCTGAAGCTGCTGATAAATGGTACCTTCCTTCCTAAGAAACAGTTTAGTTTTTACAGCATAAAGATGGTAACACATTTATTAGTTACACAATGGTTCTTTACATTGGCTTTTCCAGTTACAAAAGATTTGTGACAACTAACATAGGCTGATTCTGATGGCCTATATAGACGGACTTTGACCCCTCCAATAAAAGACCTCAGCCATTTAAAATTACATTGATTTAATAAACAGCTACCAACTTTTAAAGTGGGCTGCTTGAAAATAGATAGGCCGTTACTCAGCACAAGTTTCCTATCATTCTGCTAAGTGAGAGCACAGATCAAACTGGTTTACAATAGGAACATTTGTGCTTGTTTGTAATGGAAGGAAAATCGCCTTGTGTTGCAAGGCACTGAGTCCTATTACTAGTATATGCAGAGTCACACATACATAGATGAGAAAGAATAACTGCCACTGAAGGGAAAAGCAGATTTGCAAGTTAAAAACTTAGTAGGAGAGAGCATAGACAAGAGGCAGAGGTCATTGAAAGAGTTACACAAGAGATACATAAACAAGTTGCAAAGGGAGAGGGAAAGATGCTAAAAGCTCTCCACCACTGCTTAGACAATCAATGGGAGCTAAATTACAATGAAAGATTTTAGCTTAAGGACTTTAAAGCTGAATGACAATCCATTTGCTTAAGGAGTCTAAGGACAGAGTGTGAGAGAAACCTATAAAAGGGAGAATAAGAGAAGGGATGATCCTTCTGGAAACACAGGTTGAAAACTCACGCACCCTTTCTGCATGCCTTACATCAGGCACATTAAGACAACAGCCCACACACTCCCTTGGCTCAGCCTTTGCTTTCTGGCAAAACACAGCTTCATTTTGTTAAGGGTAAAATGCAAAAGCTTCCCAAGAAATACAGGTGATCACAGATAACCATTGCTCCTATGGCCATGGCAGTTGGTAAACACTTGAGAAACATTTGGGTTTGGCGAGAAGATTTAGCATGATCCAGACCTGGCTGCTTTTGAGTTACATCATGTATCTGCCTCCCCCCCGCCCAAAGACCCCTCCTGTACAGCTTCTCTACTAGCTTAGACTGGAGGTTTGAACACCGGAAGAGAGCTTACCTTGGTAAAACCAGCTCAAGGCTCCCTCCCTGCTTCTGACAGACCCTCTGAGCTCCCCACAGGCAAGAAGTAATTGAGATACTCCCTCCCACTCCCTTCCCCCCCTCCCCCCCCCCCCCCTCCCGTGCCATGGCCCCCCTGCCCCCCTCTTTG
>NDXB01003210.1:38379-49365 GCA_002631895.1 Agapornis roseicollis
CCCCCCCCCCCGCTACAGGTGCAGTTGCACTCTTGCCCCTCTATTTGGCTCCTGCGGTTTGCTTCAGCCTTCCCTCTCACTCCTTTGTGCTCCTCTGCATCCAGCAGGGGCTTGGTATTTCCCATGGGTGTTTCAGTGTCTCCCTAACCCCAACCTCTCTGGAGGCAGAGCACTTCCTGCCGATAGGACCAGCGGGTGGTGGTGTTTGGGCTGGGCTGGGCTGGGCTGGCAGCTCACTCGATAGCACATCCTCCCCACAGCTGCTCTGCAGGGTCCTCATGTTTTCCTGGTGCTCTAGAAAGCTATGAGGAATTTGTTTCCTGAGATGACTTCCAATTATAAGTTCATAGACCACATTTTAAAAAGAGTTGCTTAAACTATCCATGCAGACCATTTCTTCCCTCCAGTAGGATTCCGTCGTTCATGTAACATAACTACACTGCCCCTCCCAATAACTATGCTGGAAAGAAAGCCAGAAATGCTGTGAAGATGCTGGTCCACCTCATTTACAGAAGAATAATGACCTTTTCCATTAATTACATGATGCTACTAACAGGCACCACCTCTCACCTCTGCTCTTGGGGTATTCAGCAGAACCTCAGGTGATTTCTGGAATGCTTCAGCTGACCAGCAGTTTGAATGCATTTAGCTTAGAAGTAGAAAAAGATGTTTTATAAGGCTGCCAGCCCTGCACCTCTCTCAGGGCTGTGAAAGACAGGCTGTGTTCTTGCCGGCACCGACTGCCTCATCCATAATCCCAGCCCAGCAAGATGCCTTGCAGGCACAGTTAAGGTGCAGCTGAAGTCTATGAGAGATGATTTGTGAGCCAGGTGCAGTTTAAGCACTGGCAGCTAGAAAAAGCTTCTTTTTTACTTTTAAATGAGCAGATCTGAGGTTTGAGTGACTGAGACCAATCAACATGGATACGTTTTTTTTACAGAGTATCTTTTCAGAATGGAGTTGGAGCTCCTAACCTCAGAAGCTGGGAGGGAGCAATACCATATACGTTTATGCGGCAATACAGGAAGAAAGGTTATCATGTTTTAGTTAGCTGAAAAGAAGTGTAATCTGAAATGCTGACTTTCTGCTAAAACCATATCTCAGCCCCTCCCCACTCTTTACGTGGTAAAGCAATTTCACACCATAGAAATGAATTTGAAATCACAGCTGCTTGCCCTGACTCGCTGGTCAGAGTAAAACAGAACATAAATGAGCCTGGAGGAATTTAAATGTTATCTTTCTTGCTATTGAAAACTTCACTGGATGATCTACCAGAGTCCTAACTGACCTCCATGGCCAGGGTCTGTTGTGTGGCTGTCCCTTTGTCCCTCTCACTCTCTGTGCCACCAGAGGCATCATCTTCACAGTCATCTCCTTTGGCTCATGGGAATCACTGATAATGCTGCTCTGGGAACTGCACATCTCTGACAGCAAATCCATGAGCGTCTTTTATCTGGACACAGATGTCTTCCTCCCCAACTATTTACAGAATCCCAGGAAGTGTTAATCAGGAAGTTTCAAACAGTAAAGTACTACCAGCTAAAAGCAGGCTTGCCCTGGGGGATAACTATTCCAGTTTTATAGCATCACCTTGTGAGCTCAGTGTTGGAGTGAGCTCAAATAACCGGTTCGCACATTTAGATCATCTTTATCACCCTCAAAACTCAGTGGTGTCTGATCTTTTGTGAAGAATACATTGTCAAATTTTACCAAAAGCCTGTGAGATAAAGATTATTAAACCATGAGAGACATGATTCTTTTGGTAGTTTGTTACAATTCAACTGTTTGAGGCTATCAGGTTTGTTTTTTCTGAGGTCTTTCAGATACCATAGGGTATGGAGTTCCATAATAGTAGGGATCATATTTTTTGGTGCAAAATTCCTTCTAGCTTTTCTCTTCTTTTGGAATCTACCATGCAGGAGTAATCCAGCTGATGAGAGGAATCAAAGGCAAGTTGTGTTATAGCTCCTCATGTACAGATTGTTATGTCAGCTCAGCTTTGACAAGTGTTCTCCTGAAAGCTGAAGACTGCAGGACTCCAAGAAACAAGTGTGCTGTTCAGAAAGCAATGAGTGAGATATCACTGCTATGGAACAAAGTTTGTCTGGCGTCTGTCCTGACACTGGCAATTTGAGCAATGATTTCCTTCCCAGATGCTGTGCAGTTTCAGAGGGTTTGGCTCAAGAGGTTAAAAAAATAATGATCTGGCAGTAAACAGCTTTTTTAGAAATATTACTTGGAGACTTACTTAAACTTGTGCAATACTTTATCTACAGCAACAGGAATGGCAGCAAGTAACAGTATTACTGTTACTATATGATCTGGCTGAAAGAGAGAGCCCTGCTGGACTTTGAAAACTTTCTCCTAGGACATAACTTTTTCAGCTTCTTTCTTTTTATCCTGCTTGAATCAATGGGTAACATGAGTCAAACACCCACAAACTTGAGGAAAAAAATGTGGTTCTGGGTCTAAGTGTCAGGTTTTGGTTCTGTAGATCTGTAAATTTATTTGCCTATAAAGAAATCTCACAGCTAATAAATAAAAGAAATATTTAATGATCCTCAGAGCAATAAGCAGCAACAAGCTTCATTTCTTTATTTCCCATCAAATTCAGACACCATTTAAAAGATGGTTTTTTTAAAGTCAGTCAGTAAGAGGCAGACATTTCCCCCATGAAGATGAGCCATTTCTCAGCCTGTGCATCCTATTTAGCTAATGCTTGGCCCTAGCCACTCTGCATTTCAGAGGCAGCAGCGGTGGGATTAAGCATTCTTCAGCTCCTCAAGGGGTCCAGACCACTGAAAAGGTCAAACAAACAGAGTTAAAATAACCATGAGACTTGCTGGCCAGCCAGCACTCTGGGTCCAAGATCAGCGGTACTGCTGCTTGGTGACTAATGCAATTAAGTCAGCTCTTGATCCTGTTCTGCAGAAACAAATCTTATAGCATTGCATACTGCTGCCAGATGGATTGCTCAAGCTTGGAAAGCTCCCTCATGTGCACATACTTAGCACAACAGGCCCTATTCGTGGAAAAATCTGACACTGACAGAGGGATTTTTCACCACTTTCCCATAGAAAACAGTGGCAGGGAGCCGACTTCAATACATAGGCTACAGGTGGTGAACGTGGGCTTTGTGGATCACGAACAGCCATTTATTTAGTGAGAAATGCAGTAAAGTGGAGTCCAGAGGGGTCTGTGCTGGGAGGACTTGCTGGAGAACAGGCCACTGAGCACGGTGGGGTGGCTGCCAACCCTGCGGGTGCTCCTACACCCCTGCCATAGCAGCTCCCAGCCTCTGCCAGGAACAGGCACCCGAGGTCTAGCGGTGGCTGCTGCAGTTTTTTCTCTGGTTTGTGCAGTCACTTAGACACTAAGCAATTAATAATTGGAATAACAGTGAGAAAATAGATGTCTGGAGTTTGTCTAGACTATATGGGATGGATAGTTTCCCTTTTTCCTGCTCTTTGAGGTGTTAGTGGTAAGCTGGAAAGAAAGGATGGAAGGGCAAGATAGTTTATGAGCCACATTTGTGTTACCCACTGCACAGGTGCTTAAATCGCCCCTATCTCCCTGTGGTGATCTTTGCAATGAAAACATTTCTGCTTCCTTTCCTTCTCATCAGGTACTCTTGGCTTTGTCATAAGATTCATTATCATACAGAAAGAGAAAAGCAGCAGTTGTTTAGGGCCACACATTAACTAAGCTCCATAAATTGTACATGAAAACAGAGTGTCAGTCAGGAGAGATCATTCCCTAGTTGCTGCTGTTGGCATCAGTTGAAGTTTGAGAAGTCTGCTGAAGTTTGAGAAGTCCTGTGGAATAACACAGTTGTAAGCTACTCAGTTTTTAATTGAAAACCTTTTCCTATTTCATTTGGATTCTCACAGGGTTCTGGGCAATTTAACTGGGGTTTGAGGCACTACAGATTCCTCTTAGCCAAAAGAAAAGCAATCTCATACATGACCACTATGGCTAAATCCATACTGTTATCTCTAGTCTGGACCATGGAAAAAATTACATACAAGGAGGAAAGCATCAGCTGCATATTCCACTTGCTGCACCTTCTAGGCTATCAGTAAGTCTCCCAAATACATGAGTGTAGGAACAGTAGTATTAGGTCAGAGTATGGATTTCTTCTTCTTGTTATTTTATCTTTCCTTCAGATGCATCCTAAACTATGTTTGTGGAAAGAGTGACACCTTTTCCCCTGTACACTCTTCCAGCTGTCTGTGGTTTAAATGTGTCCTGATCTAAAGCCTGCACTCACACCATAATCTTTTTAACAGCCATAAATGAAGCTATATTCCAAAATCTCTCCAATTCCTTAATATTTGTGGCATCTGAAGTAGCCTGCTATAAGGAATGCCACAATTTAACCATGCAGTCATCAGCAATTATTTCCTTTTGTTGATTTAATATCAGTGGTTCACTGTGTTATGAAGCACCTGGACAAACTGTTCTCCATTCTGGCCAATGTAATTTCAATGTCCTTCATCCTATCCTACTTCAGTTTCTGCCTTAGAACCTCAGAGCTATTTAGTCTCTCTTCATAGGAAATCCGTGCTGCACTGACCATCCCTACCCTCATCTTGTACAGCATACAATTCTATCACTGTTTTCTTTGATAGCAGTGACTGCAATGACATCCAGTAGGTAAAATGCAGAGAAACATGTAAACCTGCTCAGGCAGCAGGGGGTCGTGGTGGCACCCACATGGTGCAGGTGGTGGGACTGTAGGGCTGCACGTGGTACTGGTTCCTGTAGGAGCTACAAGAAACAGATAAGATGGCACAGCACAGAGCTACATGGAATGTTTCTGAGTGGCAGCAAATCACAGAGCTTTTTCTTTTAATGCAACACAGAATATTTATTGGACAAAAGAAATATACTATTATTTCTGAAGTTTGTGTCTCCTGTACACTGTCTCTCAGAGCTCGGCTTGGAAAACATCCCCAGCTCCCCACCCTGCTTGGCTTTTTCTCTTTGTTTTCAAGAAGTATAGCCTCATCAAAATGGAAAAATACCCAAACTGCTGCACAGAAAATTGAACCAATTGAACCTGACTCAGAGCCTGAAGGATAACTGTACCTGTAGCAAAGTGATTTTATTTACCTCCCAGTCATATGTTGCTTAGCACTGAAATTGCCCTGTCTTAAGGGTTGCTACAAAATGGAATATGAACAATGTCAGATGGTGTGGTAGATTTTCTTCAGAGATATACAGCATGCCCTCTATGAGACACAGAGAATGAAAACAATGTTCTTTCTTTTCAAGGAAAGGAGATTAGCAGAAATATACTTTCTTCTGAAAAAGAACCTCCCAAAATTGATGTGATAAACACTATACTAATAAATACTAGTGTCCAGCCATGGGGACTGAGAATTGATCTCTTCTTTACTAGGAAAGAATCATTCAACCATTTATGAAAAAAAAATACAATAACAACAACAACTCCTCCAATGTACTTATTCCTCTTCTGGCCTTTGCTGCCTCACTGCTTTGGATCACAGCTATTGGGAAAGTCTGGATCTTGTCACTTCTGTGATTTTTGTTAACTTGCTGATATGCAACAGTTAAATGATGATTTTATTACTTCATACCGAAAACGGTCCAGCTCAAAGTGAGTCTTGATGCTGGCTGAAGTTACTGTGCACCGTGCATATCTGTTCAGCAGATTTGCTGTAATGCTGTAGAATCTGAATGGGATGTTCCCTAACCAAAATGCCTTTTTTTCTGCTGCACCAGCTGATGAGCCTCAGCAGCAATGAGTAAGTTGTCTTGAGTGACATACTCACAGCTGTGGTATTCAGCAGAGAAGAATAGGTTGCAACAAGCACCTCAGAAATAATACAATGGCAAAGCAAGCAAGGAGAGGTGATGAGGAGAAAAGAGCGAGTGAATATATGGGACTGGCACAGGACAGATGTAAAGGAAGATGAGGAGGAGGCAGGGGTGCAGGTGAGCAGGACTTAGGAGAGCTGTGATGGCTGGAGCACGTTCTTCTTGAGACACAGCCAACCTTTGAGTAATCTTCATCTGTCTTTTGAAACAAAGCATGTTTTTTAAAAAATATTTTCTGTATTACTGCCCTGACTCAACCCAGCCCCAGCTGACACAGCCACAAACCCACCCTTTCTGTTACTGCACATATCTGCCTCAAACTGCCTCACTAATGCAGGCCTATAGGTTTATATTTTTTCACTTTTAAAGCTGCCACCTGGACAGCTGATGGAGAGTCAGGTTCTGCAGCAATCAAGAGGAGCATCCTATAGGGAATATATTCACCTCATCAAAGGCAGTTGCAGAGCACTTGGCAGGGTGAGCTAAGGCTGTACCAGCAATTTTAATTCTTCTTCTCCCTATGTTCTATGAACATAAAACTTTATGGACATAAAAAAGATTGGAAGGCAGGAAGAGATTACTGTATATCAATAAGCTCAGTATCACAGATTCATTTCACAGGCCAAAGGAGATGGACAGAGGGAGAAGGTTTTATATATTTTAATTTTTCTTTGGCATAAATTCTGTTGGTAGTAATTTTATCTCAGGAGTAATATTATTTAGCCATTTATTAGCCATTTTTACAATTGTTAGACCACAAAGGTCAAACAAATACAGAAGTTCAGGACTAAGAAAGCTTTAATCCTTAGCAACATTCTTCTGGCTGCTTATCTAGTAGTTCCAGCTCTAAAGGGACCACATGAGCTCATTTTGAAGAAATACTTATTTACAATATTTGACCTGTCTCACTCTAAAAGTGATATTTATGTGGTTTAACTTTGAAGACAGTGAAGACTAGAAACTCTTTAGCATCCAGAGAATAATTTTATAGGCAATCAGAGACTTAAATTAATTGCATAGAAACAGGGAAAGTTAAAGACAAAAATGCACAGGCAGCATAGTTCCTTTCCTACACAAGATCCCTTTATCGGATTTTATTTCTTCACTCTCCAGTAGATGGCAATGCAGTACTTGGCCAATAAAACAATCATGTGAAAGGATTTCTGTGTACAAGCCCGTGTGGGCTTTAGTTATATATTCTAAGTGAAACTTTGATTGCGAGTGTTATCTAAGTGAATCACTTGACTGGTGTTTTACTGTACTGCTGTCCAGCATGAGACACCACCAGAACAAATACGACTTGACAAATGTGTGTGGAACTGGCAGTACCTTTCAGCAAAGGGGAAGATCTTGATGTCCTTAATGGTTGCTGGTTGTTTTAGTGATGACAGTCTTTTACAGTGATGTTTTTAGAAGTCTTGGAAGGTAGAAATGTAAATTTTGACTACTCGTTTAGAAATTAGCTTGCTTTTGAACTGTTGCAAATCCATTTCTTGTGTTTAAGAAAACTCCCTGAATCCTCTCCCTTCCGTCTGACCTTCTCTCCAGACCGTGGCTGTGTGTCATACAAGTATCTGCTGTTCCTCTTCTGCTTGATTGCATTGCTCCAGGGCCATTTGTGAGATTGTCACTGTGAGATCAAGCCCACAGACTACATCAGATTTGATGCATATCCTGTCTCAGCTGATTGCCTAGCTATTCACTTGTCCCTGGTGCCCAGGTCACCAGAGCCTTCGGCAGTCCGGGGTGGGTGAGAGTGGTGGTATTCCCCCTCCAGAGCAGGAGCTGGGGGAGGTGTAGATTTACGGGCACCAGAAGCAAGATCAGGGGCTATGGCACCATCTGTGTTGTGTGACAGTGTCATGGTTTAAGCCCAGCCAGCAACCCAGAACCACACAGCCACTTACTCACTCCCCCAGCTCCTGGAGGGATGGGAAGGAGAATGGAAAGAATGTAATTCTCACGGGTTGAGAGAACAGTCCAGTAACTAAGGTATAACACAAACCACTACTGCTACCACCAATAATAATAATGATAAGGGGAATAACAAGGGAAGAGAATACAACTGCTCAACACCTGCCAACCGATACCCAGCCCAACTCGAGCAGCGATCCAGCCCTTCCGGGTAACTGCCCCCAGTTTATATACTGGGCATGACATGCTGTGGTATGGAATACCTCTTTGCCTAGTTTAGGTCAGGTGTCCTGTCTCTGCTTCCTCCCAGCTTCCCCTCCTCCCTGGCAGAGCATGAGATTCAGAAAGTCCTTGGTCAGAGTAAACACTACTGAGCAACAACTGAAAACATCGGTGTTATCAGTGCTGTTCCCAGGCTGAAAGTCAAAAACACAGCTACTGAGAAGGAGAAAAGTAACCACTACTGCTGGACCCAGGACAGAGAGTTACAGCTGAATTGCTCCTTATCATCCCACAGCTGTGTGATGGCTCAGGGCTGCATAGGCAGGGAGAGCTGTATTCCACCAAGGTTGCATGAATGAGGTTGGACATGTCCTTCTGTGGAAAAGGGTGACAAGTCAGGAAGGTACAAAGCGAAGGGAAGGCAGTGTATCAACAGATATACAGGTGTATTTTGCCAATACCTCTAAGTCCTCATAGTTTTTTTTCATAGTTTCATTTATACATTTGCTTTGAAGCTTTGTAATTTTTGAAAGTATGGATTGACAGAGGCAAAAATGGCCTTTTGTCAGATATCTGACTGTTTGCATTCCGATGTGGCTTGCTTACACTGTGTTTTGGCAAACTGGCTCATTAACAACAAGTGTGGGGTTGCCGACTCGGTGTACACTTATCCTTTGGGGTTTGGTTAGTTGATTTTTAAGAAATCCTTAGGGTTTAGAGCTGGTTAATGCAATGGTAGCTGCTATTTTCTAAGTCAAAGCCAGTCAGAAGAAACTATGCCTGGGAAAACTAACAATCTATTTTATGTTCCCACTGTTGTGTCTGAAAAAGGATGAATCAGATGCTATTGTGATTTGGAGTTAGTGACAGTCTGCTCAGAACAATATAGAAGCAGAGAAGAGCAGTCCATGGTGAGAGCCCGATGTTTCACCTTGTCCAGGAGTAACTGTCCAGACTCACAAGATGCCTGTTCTGGACATGTTTTTCCCACAGGTGTTTAGAAATAAATGAGAACTTTCCTTTTTTTCATTCAATTCTTTGTATTTTTAGGTGGTTCATCTTTGAAAAGCATCTTCTTAAACTAACTCTTTAAAAGCATGGCACAACCTTGTCTAATACACACCAAATTCACATCTGAGAATGTGAGATGGCTTTGTTTCCAGAAGGTAGAAATGCTGCTCTTAATGTTATGACATTCAACAGCTTTCCACCAGTTTCTTCATCCAGCCCTCCTTCTTACCTTTCTCTATCTCCCAGTAATCCTCATTACCACATCAGCTGTTCCATGAGATGGGTGATCCTTTTTTCTTCCTCCTGTGCACCTAAGGCAGCCAGAGTAAATACATGCCAGGAACACTGTTGTTTTGCTTGCGCTGCTTGGAGGGACTCCCATGCCTGGGCAACTCTATAATTCTGTGATTCTCTGACTCCGGCACACCTTGAGAGGGCACGACAGAAAAGAGGCACAGTCTGTGAATGTTATTCCCACAGCACATGCAGGTCTGAACATAGGTATGGAACACTACTGGGGATGATACTGGAAATAAGAGAAAACAAAATAACAGAAAACAAGTATTTCCTATGCATTGCAGAAGCCTCAGGGTGCAGCCTGACAGATCTTTGCCGTTTTCTATAAATAGGATTTATCTGTATTTACTTCAATTATATCAAGAAGATGGTGTCTGTGGGATCTTGCTGTTATCTACTGTACCTTCCACTCTCCTGGATCTCTCATTACTTGTGCCTCAGGACCCAAGGCTACTGGTAAAAGTGACATTACTCAAAATTAAAGAGTGCATCTGGCCTGGATGCTTCTCTCAATTACTCAATTGAACTGAATTTCTCTTCTCCAAATGGAATATTGACATGACAGAACTTTACAGAAGCACTCAGCAAGGCAGATACACCTGAAAAAATGAGCAGAAATAATTACCAGGTTGGAGAGCCTCCAGTTGGTTGGTTTGTTTCCTTACCTCTGTGTCACATTTGAGTGTGGGATTTTTGTGAGGCCCTGATGAAATATTCACCAAATCAGCATTAGCTGCATTTTCCCCATGCCTCTTTACACCTCTGGTGCTGCTTGCACAAGAGACCACAGAGACACTTTGTGCACACCCCTAAGTGAGCAATGAACGATGCTCTGGAGACCACAACTTGATAAAACCTTGGCTTCGGTCTTCTCACAGGACAGACAACTAACACAACACAAGATGCAGCAGGATGCAGCAATTAGAAGTGAGGCTGAATCTTGGCCTACTAGTACGTGCTTGTCTAAGCATGGACAAATAAGTTTCTTTAAGGTGTTCCTGGGCATGGCTGGTAAGCTTTGCCTGCAAGCTTAAACACTGTGTTGCAAACACTTGTCTGCTCCAAGCAAGGCACAACTCTGCACTGACAGGTAGGTATACATATAAAATATATAATTATGAGAGCTTGGGACATCACATGTTAATGTGCATGAATCCTCAGACTCAGGCCTCCCATATTCCTGAAGCAAGACAAAACTGACCAAATTGCTAAAACCATAGAATCATGGAATAGTTAGGGTTGGAAAGGACCTTAAGATCATCTAGTTCCAACCTCCCTGCCATGGGCAGGGACACCTCAGACTAAACCATGTCACCCAAGATTCTGTCCAACCTGGTGATGAACATTGCCAGGGATGGAGCACTCACAACTTCCTCAGCACCTGTTCCAGTGTCTCGCCACCCTTACAGTAAAGAACTTTTTCCTTGCATCTAACCCTGCTATATCTTCCCCTGTGTGTAGGACCTTGCACTTGGCATGGTTAAACTTCATGAGGTTGGCATCAGCCCACCTCACAAGCGTGTCAAGGTCCCTCTGGATGGCATTCCTTCCCTCCAGCATATCCACCCAACCACACAGCTTGGTGTCATCGGCAAACTTGCTGAGGGTGCACTCAATCCCACTGTCCATGTCAGCAACAAAGATGTTGAACAAGACCGGTCCCAACACCGATCCCTGAGGGACACCACTCGTCACTGG
>NDXB01003210.1:49562-93545 GCA_002631895.1 Agapornis roseicollis
CGGCCATCCATTCTTTATCCACCGAGTGGTCCACCTATCAAATTGATGTCTCTCCAATTTAGAGACAAGGATGTCGTGTGGGACAGTGTCGAACCCTCTGCACAAGTCCAGGTAAATGACGTCAACTGCTCTACCCCTGTCCCTCAGTTCCATAGCCCCATTGTAGAAGGCCACCAAATTGGTCAGGCAGGATTTCCCCTTAGTGAAGCCATGCTGGCTGCCACCAAACACCTTGTTGTTTTTCATGTGCCTTAGCATGCCTTCCAGGAGAATCTGCTCCAAGATTTTCCCAGGCACAGAGGTGAGACTGACTGGTCTGTAATTCCCNTTGTTGTTTTTCATGTGCCTTAGCATGGCTTCCAGGAGAATCTGCTCCAAGATTTTCCCAGGTACAGAGGTGAGACTGACTGGTCTGTAATTCCCTGGGTCATCCATTTTCCTCTTCTTGAAAATGTGGGTTATATTTCCCTTTTTCCAGTTGTCAGGAATATTTTTCAAATATGATGGTCAGTGGCTTAGCAACTTCACTCGCCAGCTCCTTCAGGACCTGCAGATGAATTTCATCAGGACCCATGGACTTGTGCACGTTCAGGTTCTTAAGATGGTTTCGAACCAGATCCTCTCCTACAGTGGGCCCAAGGTCTTCATTCTCACAGACCCCGCATCTGCCTTCCAAGACGTGGGCAGTGTGGGCAGAGCATTTGCCAGTGAAGACTGAGGCAAAGAAGTTATTGTGAGCCTCAGCCTTCTCCAAACCCTTGATAGCCAGCTCTCCCAAAAGCTTCTGGAGAGGGCCCATATTATCCCTAGTCTGTCTTTTGTTTTCTACATATCTATAGAAGCCCTTCCTGTTATCTTTCACATTCCTAGCTAAGTTTAATTCTAACTGTGCTTTAGCTTTGCTTTGCTAACCTGGTCCCTAGCTTCCCAGACAACATCCTTGTATTCTTCCCTGGCTGCCTGTCCTTGCTTCCACCTTTTATGAATTTCTTTTGTGCCCTCGGAGTTTCTTCAGCAGCTCCTTATCCATCCATGGAGGTCTCCTGGCCCTCCTGCTGCACTTCCTTCTAGTTGGGATGCAACACTCCTGAGCTTGTAGCAGGTAATCCTTGAATATCATCCAGCAGTCTTAGGACCCCCCTTCCCTCTAGGGCTATATCCCATGGAACCTTACTAAGCTGGTTCCTGAAGAGGCCAAAGTCTGTTCTCTTGAAGTCCAGGGCAGTGAGCTTGCTGCACGCTCTTCTCACCATCCTGAGGATCTCGAATTCTACCATCTCATGATTACTGCATCCAAGGCTGCCCTGGAGTGTCACATTTCCAACGAGCCCTTCCCTGTTGGTGATCATGAGGTCAAGCAGGGCACCTCTCCTTGTCGGCTCCTCTATTACTTGTAGAAGGAAGTTGTCTTCCACACAATTGAGGAACCTCCTGGATCGCTTGTGCCAGGCCGTGCTGTTGCTCCAACAGATGTCTGGGTGGTTGAAGTCCCCCATGAGAACAAGGGCCTGCAAGTGTGAGGCTGTTCCTATGTGTCTTTAGAGAGTTTCAGAGTCCTCCTGATCAGGCAGCCTGTAACAGATCCCCACAGTAATGTCCCCCATCACTGGTCTCCCTTTGACCCTGACCCACAAACTCTCTGTTGACTGATCACCAGTCCCCAGACACAGTTCCATACCCTCCAGCCTATCACTGACATAAATGGCTAATTCCCCTTCCTGCCTGCTTGGCCTGGCTTTCCTAAAGAGTCAGCAGGACTCACTAGACCAGGCAGTCTCTCTGCAACTTCCCTGATCCGTGCCCCAGGTAGGCAACACACCTCCCTTGAGACCAGGTAAGGCCGACAGATGGGTGCCTCTGTGCCTTTCAAAGGAGAGTCACCAACTACTAAGACCTGCTGCTTTCTCCTGGAGACACCAGTAGTGATCCTCTTCACTGGTGCATCAGGGGTTGTTCATTTGGTGCAGCATGCATGTCCTTGTCAGCCCCCCACAGAGCTGCAGAGCACTACTGGGTGGGGGGGACGTCAGGTTTTGGAGGAAACCCCTTGCTCTTGATAGTCCTTTCTCCTTTTTTTGCTGCTGCCATCTTAGCTCCCCTAACATCTTTCAGCCTATTCACAGCGTCCCGCAGCTCAGCCTCTGCTGCACAAGGACCCCCACCAGGGCGCCCTGAGCGCAGCCCTGCCCGTGGTGCACCCTCCCCTCACCCGACCAGTGCAGGCACTCTCTACACCTCGAGCTCTGCGCTGCAGCCTGCCCTCTCATCGGCTCTGTCTGGGTGCCGACGCTGCCAGCGCCGGGGCAGCCAGAGCAGAGCTCCCAGAGCAGAGCTCCCGGAGCTGGCCACGACCCTGAGGCGAGCACTCCCCACCGCGCTCACCTGTCCGCTCGCGGGGCCGCTGCCAACTGTCGCTGCCAACTGCCGCGCCGCGCTCCCCAGGGCGGGGCCGTCCCTCTTGGCTCCGCTCCCTGTGAGTCCCCACCGCCTCAGCGGACCTGCCGGCTTCTCGGCAGGGCCTGTCGAGGGCTCGGGGCTCCCTCGGGGGCTGTCGCCGCTCAGGGCTGAGGCTCCTGGACGCGGGGTTTCCCCTCGCTTCGGGGTTGGAGGCTCCTCTGTGCCCGGCAAAATCCTGGAGCACATTCTGCTGGGCAGCACGCTGAGAGGCACCGGAAACACAACGAGGTGGCTGCTGACAGCCAGCACGGCTTACACTAAGGAGGAATCCTGTCTGACAAGCTTGGTGGCCTTCTATGATGGGACTATAGAGTATAGCCGTGTATGACACGCCCTGATGTAGACCTGTGGGGCTATCTGCAGTGCAGGTCCCAAGAAGGCCAGTCCCCCCGATAGAAACAAGAAACAAGCCTATGGGAGAGAGACCAGCGGTCATTTGAACAGATGTGCTGGGGGGATTTGTTGCCAGTCTCTAAAGCTCTGCCCTCTCTATACAGTGCCCTTACATGATACTTAGCTGAGGTTTTTAAAACTGTTCTACACAACTGAGTCAGCTACTTGTTCTTCCTGAACATTGCAGGGAAAAGCTGCTCAGTCCACGTGGTTCAAACCGAATTGGGATCAAAACACTTTATTGAGCTATGGAGAACATTGACTTCGGCAGCAGTCAAGTGACAGCAGTCAAGTGAGCACAGGGCGCTGGTCACCTCTTTAGGAATCCTGTTCCAGTTTTTGGCCACCCTCTAGGTAAAGAAATGCTTCCTAATGTCTACTCTAAACCTCCTGTAGTGCAACTTTGAACCATTCCCACACCTATCAATGGATCCCAGTGAGAACGGCTCCCTTCAGTTCTCGCTGCTCAGAACTGAGGCTCCTGGATGCTGCGCTTCTCCTATCTCTGGGGTTGGAGGCTCCTCTCTGGAGCTGCTCACCTTGGCAAAACTGCACAAGGAAAAAAAAACAACCCAAAACAAACCCAAACAAACATTTGAGCACCTCCCAGAGGTTTTGCTGTGAGTGGAATGGAAAGTTTTTGACTTACATTTGCATGTATATTAGAAAGCAGCCTGAAATCTCCTGCTTTGCCATCAGGTTGCGGGGGAGAAAACTGAGAAGGCAGCAACTGGTCCCAAGGCATGTTCTAAATCCAGCCTTTGGGGGCTAAAAAAAGTCTCTTTGAAAGGGAAGCTGCTTAATGAATTGAGAGAGCGTCTCATCTCATCTCTCATCTCATTTCATTAGATGACTTTATTAAGCACATAAGTGCTTATTTGGGAAATTGAATTAATCTAAGCCATTCTTCTCTTCAGAAACTGCACTGCTCCAAATCCAAAGCACCTTCTTTGATGCTCATATTTTGATGCTCTTAAGTGCAGCCTGTGCTGGTCTGTAAGAGGGAGAGACCTGACATGGAGAGCAGGGATCATGGTGGGAGGCAGGAGGGGAGCAGTCCTGCTTGTCACTGTCAGGAATGCAGTCTTCCTTATGCAACAACTCCTGTGAATGGCAGGTAATTCAGTGCTGTAATCTATAAAATTGCTCACATCTCAGGGTGTAGTAGGCAGTCCGCAATATTGCCAATTCTTTTCTTTGGGGCTTTTTTGGCTTTGTGGAGTTTCTAAAACCTGTATTCAGACCTGGAAGTTGGGGCTAACCTCTGCTCTTGGTACCCAGCTAGTTCCAGCAGGGACTGTTATATGGACATCAGAGTGAAAGACAAGTTATTTTAACTGCTAGTAAATGCTGGCATTGCATGTTTTTAATCAGCATCGAACTTGCAAGAGTGGCAATTCAGTTTCACCCTTTGAGACAGGCCACTAGTGGTGGGGTTTTGCTTGGCTAACTGCAAATGAGCCACTTAAACCAGAGCTTTTAAAGTGAACACTAGTAGTAGGTAACAGCTTAACCATGCTTCAATAAAACATAAAAAAATTGCAACTTCCATTTTCCCAGTTTCAGCATCACAGGAGTCAGTGGAGCCAAAGAGCAAACCCAATAGTAGCAGATTGATAGTCTAATTCTTGAGTGTGCCCCCTTAAGGCAGTATTTGTGGACATAAATACAAGTCTTGTTTTTGTAAAAAATGGGGAAATACAACTTGTGAGACTTTTGCAATAGCATATACCAAAAGAATGAATGCAGAAATGTCAGGGATACAAAGCACTCTGCCTACCTGGGATGGGATCCTCTTTGGAAGAGCCAGGTCTAGAACCTCCAAGTGTATACAGGACTTATCTCAGAGATGAAGGAGCTAAAAGGCTGGATTGAGTAAAGAAACAAATCTGTTTTGAAGTGTAGAGTTGTAATCCCAACCCACCTTTCCTGCTCCAGCCTGTCTAGTCTTGGAAGCAACTAAATCTACCACGTGTCTTTTCTGTTTGACCTTAGGCACCTAGAGCTCTTACAAACTCCAACCACAGAAGCCTAAGTAACAAAGTTTCCTTGAAATAAGGCCTATGGCTTTGTTCTAGTCTAACTCTTTTTGGAAGTATACTAACTCTATACCTGTCCTAAAACATTTTTAAGGAGGTTGGGTTTTTTTTGGGGGTGTAGCATACTGTAAGCTCATTTATGTGTGTAGAAGTCCTTCTCCTTCCTGAAGCCATGCCCCAACCCACGAAAAAAGTTAGAAGCTCAGTAATTTCAGAGCTCCGGATCAGGGCTTGAACATCACCAGTACACTTGGAGCTGTGAGCGCCCTCATGCAGGCACAAGTTCAGCAATAAAGTAATTATGTTGCAGAATTGAAGGAAAAAATAATTATGTCCATTCATACAACAAAAGCCTAGAGTACCTGCAAAAGGGCAAACTGAAGCGCTAGGAAGATTTTGCTTTATATGACTTTGTAAATGTTAAATGATTAACCTTTAGTCGTCTCATGATGTAGTGGTGTATACAGTGGTATACTGGTGGTGTATACAGTGTTACATTCATAGCTTTTAAATCTTCATGGGCTTACATGTGAACCTTCTGCTCAGGCATAAAGTTTCTTTTTATGAGTATTCATAGCAAGAATTTTAACACATTTCTCCCATGTCTCTCTTTCTGATGCAAACACTTTGTGGAGGAGAGAGCTTTTAGAACAGGAACAGAGGCATGTATGTGTTGGGGGTGGTGGTGTTTGGTTCTGGCAGCAGCTATGGTGGTTATCACACATTTGGATAAGACATGCTAGCAAAATGCTGACAGCAATGGATAGAGGCTTTGTGTTTCAGCTGCTACCAAAGCAGTCCTGGACCACAGCAGTCTTGGAAGAGAAGCAGTACTCCTTCCAGCTGCAGCAATGGCAGGCCCTCTGGCTTTTCATGTGGTGCAGTGTTTGTTTTGTTTGTATTTCTGTTTTGTTACTTGAGAGACGACTGGAAACAGGCTGTGTGTGAGGCAGCTGCGGTACCCAGGGACTGGTGGATGCTCTCCTCCCGCCAGCAGAGCAGTGCCCTCTGCTGCACACGCACAGTGCACGCCTGGTCTTCAGCTGAACTGAAAGATATTAATAGAGAAGGAAAATTAGAAGTTCACATCTGACATGCTCCCTCATTCCCATGAACTGTTTGCCACGTTGTACAGTTCTGATGGGAGTGCTGCCTGAGGAGAATCAAGGATTCAGCTGTCTGGATCCAACCCAAACAGTGGGGTTTTTTTGATTTCTCTTTACATCATTTCCAGAGTTAAGCTTTGGTTAACAACAACTAATGCAGGCACGATCCACCCTTGTTACTCAGGGCTGAGTCCAAAAAGGATTAACTTCCAGCTCTGGTGCACTGTTGCTGTGTGGAGCTGCCAGCACCCTGTTAGGTAGCTAAGCACACCCATTAATTGCACAGCAAACTTACATAGACCAACAAATGCAACACACTAAGCAAGAATCTCTCAAGTGAGCTCAAAGGAAGTGCCAAGAGTTATGTCCTAAGGCTAACTTTGTCCTAAACCCTGGACACTGGCATCTTAAAGAATGCAGAGATTACCTGACTGCTCAGGAGTCACAGCTGCCCTCTCCAGAATGAGGCACCTTGCCTGCCCAGTGAGGCAGAGCTGCATGTGAAGAACAGGTTTGAAATACCTTCTTGAAGGCAAGAGCTGTAACTACAACTCCAGAGCATTATACTCATATACTCTTTCTCAAATTCCACTAAATTTAAATATTCCATTGCCAAGTTGGAAAGCTCTCCAGGCGAGACCTGGGAGACCTCTTGTACCCTGAGCCCAGCAGTTGGACATTTATGGGGTACAAGACATGAAGTTCAGACAGGGATGAGTCACATTCCATGCAATCACATTTTGAGGGCTGCTTCCAGTCCTGGATTAGCAGGGCTTTTAATATTGTTTGGCCAGTTGGTTGGGTTGGGTTTTTTTAACCTTTCTCTTCTGCTGTAGATAACGTGTTGAGAGTGCTTCCCAAGGTGAAAAAGTGGAGGCTTGGTAAGATGGAGGGGGAGGGCCTGGGATACAAGCAGAGAAATTAAACAGCTGGATGCTGATACCAGACCTGTAAATAGAAGACTTGTTAGCTAAATAAAAACAACCAAAAAAGAGAGAGACCAAAGGAAATTTATTTACTTTTGATCTATGAACAGTATGACATATAATTATAGACAAGTTTTGATACACAGGAAACCCCTTTTGTCAACCATTTTTTTTGCTAAATGAAACAGCACAATAATCTTTACACATTCATATTTTGTTTTTTCCTCTTTTTTTTTCTTTACAATACACAGCTTTCTTGGGTTGAAGCAAACTGCAGGACATATTGAGTACTGGTATATTACAGCTACTTACATCATTTAAGAACAGCAAATGGAGAAAAATAAGTTATTTAAATATTGATTTCATATACAGAAAGTGCAACTTTGTTAGTTGTTACATAACTTGCTTGACAGTTTTGATTCCCCAGGGTGTCAATTAAAGATAAAAGTATTTTGGACTAGAAGTATTATTTATTCTAAAAATAATACAGTACAACTGCACAGCTGTGACTTGGTGAATCGACCACTATTGCTGCTCTCAGAGATGATGACCTGTTTGAGTAATGCAATGTTTGATGCTTCTAATCATGCTCCCAGTTTGCATTTGAAGCCAGGCTCATAAGAGAACACAGGGAACTACAGGCATTGTTGCCACCCAGGTGGTAACAGAGGGTTATTGATGGAAGTTCATGGTTATGACAGCATTCAGTAATAACCTGGGCTTGCTGCTTCTATTCTTAAATAGCTGTTTGAGTTACAAAGGTACAATGGATAAATACTTAACATCGTTAGCCTGAGCAGAGCAGATTAGGATTCCAGCAGCAGGTTTCCTTCATGCTTCCCAAGAGCTTATAAGCAAACGTTTGCTTAGAGCACTGCATGGTTGCAAGATGTAAGAGGTTATGGCTCTCATACTGCACCACCTCACCTGCTCAGGGAACACCACAGGTCCCCGAAACCATAGCAGGGAAGCTCAAACACTGAGAAGCTTAAGGCTTTTTTAGATTAAAATATAAACTAAAATTGTAAATCAAGTAAGACCACAGAGCACAGTCTTAATAAGAAAAATAAAGCAGCTATTAAAATTCACAAATCTCAGACTGCTCACTCTAGCCCTGAAGAGTGTGATTTGGTTTCCCTGGGCTATGTAATCATTTTAAAATTATGGATTTACAAAGAGTGTTTGGTGCACAGGTTCAGTTTATTCCCGTAACTGTCCTTCTATTAAAGAGAGAGAAAGGTAACTAGTATGGGAGAGCTGTATTATGCAACTTGCCTTCATTGCAGTGCAAGGAAATTTGTTTCTTTTTTATTGCATATAGCCATCTTGGACTTTTCCCTTGCTCCACTATAGCTGCTGTCTACTTCTACTCAGTTCTGGCCCCTGCCAGCAATCTCAGGAAGTCTCAACACTCTTTCCATCTCCTGCTTACTAACAGTTGCCATGTAAGCCTCAGAGAGGAACAACAGACAAATCATCATTATTAAAATGACACTTCATTTTTTTTTCATTCTCTGGGTTTTCACCAGCTGTGCAAAACATCTGTGCTGTGTGTTTCCTCATGCTGTCATATTATCACACACTGATCACCCACACACTGCTTGAGAACAAAAGCTTGCGTTTTCCTTGAAAATCACTTCAAGTTACATCAATGAATTAACTGCCTTCACATGATGGTGTGTGGTAGACAGTGGTGAAATACAAAAGGAGGTAAATAAATCCAACACCTACTAATATGACCAGAAGACAAGTTACTTCATATCTGTATTAAAATGCATAGTTCATCTAACTTAAAATATGACCATGAAAGGATCATATGTAGTTAGAAATCATGGAGTAACCACAGTTTTGAATTCATTGGTCTAAAAGAATTTTATCAGGAGAAGTGTCATTAGCTCAGTATGAGGCTGGGATAACAGAAGCACCAAATCATTAAGCTCCTTGTCTGGTTTTATACAGTAAGTTGATGTCAGTACTGACACTGGAAACAGCCTGTGCCCAGGTTTCTATACTCTCTTCCTTTACTGGCCAGAGTAAGCTTGCTCTGTCCTTCCACGGAGCCTTTGTGCTACAAGAAGCTGAAGGACACACCATATATAGACCGCAAAGAAAAAGCTAATTATGTGTTATTCATGCTAATCTGTATTTGGTATAGAAAATGTGTACCCATATAGAAAAATAAAATCTGTCCTTAGTCACATATGTGAATGAATTTAGGCAGAAAAATATCATTAGAACATGGGAAAATGGCTCACCACATACACCAGAACAATGTTCTCTTCCAGTGAGAAGTAACATTTTAACACAGTCATGAGGGATATCAACTGCTGTAAAATCACAGTGCAATTAATAAGACTATATATAGGGGGGGTTCATCTATGCAATGGAATTACTGGATCTGAGGATTTCTGTGGGACACAATTTGCTTTTCTGATGCACTTTATCTCCCACAAGTGAATTTTCATTTGCAGAAACCCACTGTTAGGAATCGATATGGTCAGGGTACCAAGTCAAAGCTGCAGCATAATGATTGACAATATAACACAGTACACAGAATATGATTAAAATGAAAAGCAGTTACATATATACAAGGCAGTTTATCTTGTAACAGTTTAGTAAGAACAGTAAATGCAGACTGTAGTGAACAAGAAGCTAGCCTGACAACCGAAACCTAGCATAACCCTGCATTTGTAAAAGCATCTCTACAACACAGAAGGTGTTATGATGAGGCATTTTATAGAAGCTATGTTAGCTGGAAATCACCCTAAGTGCAGCTTAAGGGTGACAGGTTGAAACAAGGCTTGGGAAACATGAATACAGGGAAGTGAACACTAGGTAACTGCTTGAAAGCTTATTTTAAGGCAAATAAAAAGCTGATTGCTATAAAGCAGTTATAAAAATGACCTCAGCTCTGTACAAATAAAAAGAAGCATTTTGACTCTCCGCAGGTTAGCTGCAGCAGAGTGACACAGATGGACCATACTGGAAATGAATTCCAGTCCATTAACTTTGGCCTAGCTAAAGGCTTTGTAGCATATTGGGACCTATACCAAGCAACAGCAAAGACGACCAGGGGGAGGCTGTGTTTAGCTCTATACTGTTAAAGTAAACAAAAGGCATTTGCCAAACAGCTTCTGCTGGAATTTGCACCTTGGCTTGTACCTGGTCTTTAGGACTGACCGAAGGTACATGGAACCTGGATGTATAGAAGCTCTCCAGAGAAACAGGGCCTATTACTAGTATTACTTTCATAAACTTTAAGAAAAATGCATGAGGGTCCCTTAATTCTGTGAAGCTGTCAGATTTTCAGGCCAACCCTGTGCACTTTATGAAATAAGAGTACTTTACAGGGGAGTGAGAGGGAAGGAAAGTACCACTTCTATGTTACCTGGTGGTTGCGTCTCTTCTTCAGTTGCCAGAGACAGCAATAGAAACATTTCGTATCTTTCAAAAAAGATATCTGCCTGTCCTTGGAAGCCACTTCATCAGTCCCTTTAGCTATGTGAAGTAATTAGAGCAATATTGGTGCAGGAAGAAGCAGTGGATTCTCAACCAGGCAATGCCACACTACGGAGCATTTAAATTGCCTCTGGATCAAGAGGTTTAAAGAGTCTTGCTGCTGCCAGAAGCTTGCTTATATGCCTTTCCTCTGTGATGCCAGCTTCCTGAAGATAAGTTTGTGACAGAGAAGGCACTTTGCTCAGTGTGCTGAATCCTGCTTCTGTGAGCAGGCTAGAATACATAGGCAGACCTATGGAAATCAGCCAGTCAGATACAGAGGAGATAAGTCCTGGGGATACAGGTTTTCGGCAAATTTCAGTGAGTCCTCCACTTGGAATCTGGGCAGTAAAGAAAAAACAAACCCAAACCCATGATGTTAAACATAACTGTGTGCTTTACAGTTAAACATAACTGTGTGTTTTTTTCCCCAAACTGGTAGAATTGCATAGCAGACTTTTCAACTTGTCTCATGTCACATTTGTCAGTATGAGACTGGTGTGGGTAGAAAGGTCAGGATCACTTGGCAGAGAAGCAACAGCAATGATTTTGGCAATGCAGGTGTGATGGGCAGTATCCAGCTGCTTGGGCAACTGTCATGTGACATTCTGAATTAGTTTGAAATCAGTAAAAAATAGCTAATGACAAGACTTTCCAGGGTGATCCATTAATTTCTTGTTAAGACAAAAGAATACCAGTTTTGCCTATTGCCACTTCAGACAGACCAAATTCTTTTACAGAAAGCCATGAAAGCTTTTGACAGTCTTCCCCTCCTGCTCTTGCTAAGATGTGGACAGTAACATAGCTTAAGAAACAAAAAAGAGTGTAAAACCTTTCAGAATTCAATACATACGCATTTAATACATACCACCCTTAATGAGCAAACCTCTGTTAACCACTGCTTGCAGTTTACTTAAGACTACTAAGACTATTATTCAGTCAGGAGAGAGGAGTATCTGCTCTCCTTTCAACTATTAACTGTTGCTGTTTGGGACAGGGGCAGGTACCTCCTGCCCCTGTAGTATCCCTATGTACACTATAGTACCTGCTGGGTGAACACAGGGAACACTTTTGTATCAGGACTTCACAGGTATCTCCCTTTACCAGTAGTCAGCCCTTTTTAAAAGTCTGCTTATAAATAAGAAACTGTGTTTATGGAAATACTCACTGCCATGCGATGCTGCTTTCTCAGCTGCTTTACCCGGATTTGGTCCATGTTTGTGGCAACATCCTTTTCAGGCTGATCTAAGTCTTCAGAGTACCTCTGTACCAAAGCCTCAGGAATGCCACAGCGACCATGCTGAATGTTCCCAGCCAGACACAAAGGAGAGAGGACAGACAGTGTATCAATACAGACCAATCAAGACAAACACAAAGGGAAGTGCAGGATGGGAGTGAGAAGGAGCTCTCCTTAAGATTCCATGAAAACTGAAAAAGTAATCTCTAAAGAAGAACTGGGCATTAGGTCTCCTTCCTTCCTAAAAAGATGTCGTAATTGCTATGCTATGAATTCAGATTTTTTTGGAAGCATAAAATCTCATCATGTCTTTCTTTTTCAGTTCTATTTTCCCCCACTGGCCGAGAAAGAGACATTTCCATGTGCACTGCCAGCAAAGTATTGGTGGCTTGAGAAGACAAAGGTTCAGAATCAGTTTGGGATTTCTCTGTATCCTTATAATACAAGAGTTACTTCAGGCATAAGGCTTAATAGTAAAGATGAACATAGTTATAGAATGGCTAATGTTCCAGTGATATACGCTTTATCTTGGCTTGTTAGTCACAAGAATACAATAGGTACAATAAATTAAAGACTAACCCCTGGAATGCCAGTAGAAGAAAAACGTTGAAGTTATGTCCTCCACTTACCTTGTCAGAGTACGGTTCCTCAGTAAGATCAATGTCTTCGGACTGCAACTTGTTTTCTATTACCATTTCCAGATCCATTCCCCTGCTACAAGAGGTTTTCCTCGCTGAAGCAGAACCTAGTTTTATCACATGCTGCTGAACACTAGCAGTCTCTGGGAGCTCAGACAGCCAGGGTGGAAGTGGGCTAGGAGGGGTACTGGGCTCCTGTTCAGAAGATGTCCTATGGGCAGGTACTGTGTGACAATCAATGGGAGTGGATGAGCTGGATTTTTTTACTGGCAAACATGGTGCTTCTAGACTTGAATGGTTCCCACTTGGGGTTGTGGGAGGATGATATAATCCATTAGAAAGGCGTTCTCGGCATTTTTTGGCAGGGACAGGTGGTGGCTGAGAAGGATTTTTTGGTTGCATTCTTGCCTCATTTGTGCCTTTTTGCTCAGCTTCTAGACCTCCCTTGAGGACTGCAGCATAATCAGCCCGTGCAAGGTCATGCAAGCCTTTACTTTGTATTTCCAGAGGCATCCTTGTAAGATGCATCGCTAAGGCAGGCTGAGCTTCACAGTTTTTCAGAGGGAATGGAGCAGGCTTTCCACCTGCAGTCTCCATTACAGAGCAGTCCAATTCCTTAGCTCTTCCCTTCTGAGAACTAGCAGCTCCTTTACCCTGCTTAGGCATCAAGTCATCTCTGATACAGTTGCCTCCATGAGACTGAGGTGGCAGGGCAGAGCCAGTTGCCTTTTTTGCTATATCCAGTGAATCCTGAGGAAAAGAACCTACTTCCTTGCTAGTGTCCTGTAGGTTAGTATTGGACTCTCCCTGGAGATCATCCAGTGAGTGAGATCTTGGCCATGTATCTACACCCTGGGGGCCATCCAGAGTTTCATAGCTCCGACAGACGGCAACCGGTAAACTCCGACGGTTCTTCTTCAGACCCATAACCGCTGGAGGTTGGACAGAGCTCTTCAGAGCACGATGGCTCAATCGGCTGTCTTTCTCCTCTTGCTGCAGCGTTTCTATTGACTTGGTCAGTGGAAGTGTAGGATAATTTGATAGCTGGCTTCTGCTGAAGTCCTTAAAGCTGTGCTCACTTACTGATTTTGAGGGCAGAAGACAGGTCCTTCGAGTTTTACCTACAAGCAAGCAAATCACAATCCACCATTAAAACTACTCATAATCTGCAGTGTAAATAACAGATCATTTCCAAATGCATTTGAAACAAAATTATTTACTTGCTTTTTTATTACTCTGGATGCACAAGAACTCAGTGCTATTTTAAGCATTATATTATTTGTGAACTTCAGCTTTAATGAAGAACTGGTAAACATGACCATGCAAAGAAAATTAATTTAGAATACTTAATACCCTTCCTGCTCCCCAGTTTGCAGGGATTTGAGGCTTAGCTCCACCTTTTTCAGTGTAGAAATATCCTACAGTTAGAACTGACACCTTATACCCACTACATGTACTCTTTTGTTCATGTAATGAACACAAGGAATATAACTCAAAAGACCTACCTCTTTTTTCTACTTTTCTAATTTGTTTAGGATATGGGTAATTATGTTCATCTTCTAATGAAGTTTACTAGATTGCTCAGAACAGCCTTTTTTAAAAAAAAGAAAATATCCATTTTATTCATTTTAATTACCAAGTGTGCCAATAATGTTCTTTCATCTTTTAAATAAGCAGCAAACTATTTGCAATGGCAAACCAGAGAACAGAGAAGTTTTAGAAGACTGGTTTTGCACCAGTCCCTTTGTGAAGTTACTTTTAGGGATAGCAGTTTTATTGAAAAAGGGCTTATACTAAGGGATGGAGAAGAGTTTCAAAAGGGAGTTTCAGGTGTGACTGATCTTAGTGTTATTCTTATGTCATAGTGTTTTATTGAAGTGGAAGGTCTTAAGAGATGTGGTGCTTTATTATAATCACTTAAGACGGGATGACATGAATCAGTATGAACAACATGTTCTTTGCAAGCTTTATTTTGTATTTTTACAAGATAAGCATCACTGATTTTGAACAGTGAATTCCATCAAATTTGCTTGACAGAGAAATTCTGATCCAAGGGACAGAGCTCACTGGAATATCCATTAGTAGGAAATACAAGGACATTTTTCAAATACTCCATAAATTATTTAATTTTCTTTTTAACAAGACAGAAGTAAATTTGTCTCAAAGCAGATGACCCCTCAGAATGACATCACATCCTGAACAGTTACTGCTTTATGGTGACAGGGACACTTTCCCCCCATGTACAATAAGTTTTCTAAAATCAGGATAAAGCTTTACATTCCTTTTTGCAATGGGAAAAAAAAAAATAAAAATACACCAAACCCCCAATCCAACAGATTTGATTAAATGGTCTCAAAAGTCTGTAACAACAAGTAATCAATAGCTGCCAATTAAAAGACCCGTTACTTTGGAGATCTGAGTGATTTTGCTAACTTCAGTGGAACAAAATTAATCTGGTGCACTTTTAAGCAATAGATGCTTTCTTCTTACACAGCTCACCTTCACAGCTTTATCCTGAAAGAAGCTCAATGCTTGGGGTTTTAATAATATTCACTCCTCACTTTGAATATGAATGAAAGAATCTGTTTAACACCAAAAAGAAATAGCTTGCTTTCTCACTTTCTCTTGCCTCTTTATCTGCTCAAGGAGTTTAAAAAACAAAGTATCCAGAAAACCAGTAAAGAAAATGGAGGTTATATTTAAAGAGAAATGGAAAACATTCCCCTCAAAAAATACTGGTCACATTTACTGGTATGGCAGCAAGGTTATTCCATCTAAAATCAAAGTGAGCTTGCAAAGATGACTGCCAGCACACAGGAACTCCTTTCTCAGAAGCTGTACGGTTCACACTTCAACCCAAGGTAAATATTAACATTACCCCAAAATGCTAATAAAGACACATCACACATTAAGTTGGCTCCCTTGCTACTACGTTGAGTTCAGGTAGCTCACAGAAGTAGCAGAAAGACCTCTCTGTCTGCACCTTTCCATGGTGCTAGGTCACCACTTTCTGAAAATAACTTACAGCCACATTAAAAAGACACATTTAAGAAACGTTACATTCATTTTTTAGTGCCTTTAGGCGCTAATGTCAATATGTAATAAGTGTGGAGAGTTCTTTTCAATATTCATATTTGCTAGTACATGTCTGACTTGTGCAGTAATTTACCATACTGTCTGGGGCTTGCTGTCACAGTTTACATAACAAAATTCACGAACCTTCTTTTCAGTCTAAAATAAATACTTTGGGGCTATACTGGATTAGGAAAGCACACTCAGGAACCTCCGCAGTGAAAGAAAAGTTGTGAGAAATGCTACTGGTGTGCAATGCAAGCTCTTACTGAAGCCATAAGGGTAGCTAGTAAACAACATTTAGTTCCTTCAGAAATAGGATATGACTGTGTAAATCAAGTAGTCAGGGAATGAAAAAAAGAAGAGATGGAGAACATAAAAAAAAACCAAAAACCCACGAATTTAAACAAGGAAAGAAAAAAATTGGAAAGTAAAGTGGAATCTTCAGTTAATTCTAGCCCCATTTGGCATAAAAATACAAACGTAGAGAGAATAAGGTGAAGTACCTTTTTTCTGTACGGAAGGTTGTCCTCTGAAACTTAAGTACTCCAAACCAGACACAGAATGCATTCAGTGGCCTGAATTAACATCATTTAGCATTGCTTTCTGCGGCTGTATTTTGCGTGCATTTCAAACAGCACTGTTGACACAACAAAGATGATGGCACAGAAGACAACTGTAGCCTTATTGCATTTTTTTTTAACTGATTACAAGCTAGCAGAAATGCACACTACATTAGGCAATGTGGCCACCTGTTCTGTTGCTTCCTTTTCTCACTAGTTAGCACTGAACACTAAAGTGCTTAGGATGCCTACTTGGCACTATGGAAATCTGGGCTTCAGTATCTGAACAAATCAGAAAGCACCCTTATCCCCCCGATAAAGCCATGGTTTGTCTGCTTCTTCAGCTCTGCGCATTGCATGTACAATTCTTATCCCTTCAGATCCCCTCTCTCCTTAAATAAACTATACAGCACGATAAGAAAAGGTTCAAAGACACCAGGGTTATGGTTAGGGGACATGAATGCCCTATAAGGAATAAGAACTAGAAGGGTGCTGACATGGTAAGGAGCATGACAGAGGTCAACACAATAGTTAACCAGTCTAAACAGTTAGGATGGAGGTTCTATAGAAGACTGGGGATATACAGAAGATTGGGGATGTTCATAAAAAGTTTCAGGAAAATGGATGAATGCCAGGAAACAGTAGCCTATTTTTTATGTCCTTAAATGATTCATTCCCCAAGAGTACCCTGGGAAGCATAAATTATGCTTGCTCTACTCCTTTACTATTCTCTAGCTATCTGCTTTTGGCCAGTCCCCTGAGAACTAGATTTCCGATATGGTTTCCAAATATGTTTCAGATAGACAACACTTGCACGCAAAACAAGTACAATAACTGCACCGTTGTCAGAAGTCTAGAAGAGAGCTTGCTCTCTCTGCCTTATTTCAAACCAAGGACTGGACTAAGAGTCTGATCATGGCTGGTTGCTGTCTGCTCTTATGTTTTTCCTAACACTGAATACATCCCGACCTGTATATTCCTTGCTCTTCCTAAGTTGGAATAAAATCACAATGCTGCTCTAAGTACATTGTGTACACTTATAAGAATACCCAAATATTTCTGCAGTGAGACCCAGAGCAGTACCTATAAAAGATACACATGTGCCACTGTCATTGTACATAGAAAAACACACCTTAACCAGAACGTAAGAGCAACTCTGAAATCTTAGAACTGATGCCAAATGGTGCAATATCAGCCCCAAACAAGACACTATACTAGATATCAAAATACTATGTATAACCACTCCCCAGAAAATCTGAAAATCTATATTTCTTCTCAGAACATATTTCCCCTTTATGAAGCACAGTTTATTATTGCTGTTCTGCTTATTATGATGTTTATACTAGACACATGATTATCCTTATTTTAACGGATGAAAATCCAATGCATTTTGAAAACAAAATGATATAAACAGCTATGGTCCATGAACTCTGCAAAGAAGGTGTAGCACATTTCAGATTAACCAGCCTTGACAAAATCTCTGACTGAATCCCATACCAAATGTTCTTTTCATAATGGTTTTCAAATCAAGCACTAAATGCAGTTGTGAGCAAAATGATGCAGAAATGCAGCAAGCCATACATAAAGAGCAATATAAAAATTATCAGTGGTAGTTCACATTCTGCAAAACTCAGATAGAAATATTAGTTTAAATGTAACAATAAGTATCTAAGCAGACAGGCAATGCCAATTGCTTTCTAAAGATTTTATTATATTGTTAAAATAAGGAAAATGTACAGGCAGCAATTTAACTTCAGTGCTACAGCTAACATTATGATGGCACTTAAGAGATAAAAAGGGAAGAAAATTGTCACATATGCCATATATTTAGCCATGATTATATTTCAGCATGCCTAATGGATGGAGATTCATATTCAAGAAAAAAATTCTCTCTGCTTTCAGGAATTTAGCATATTGTTGATTTCAGCATTCAGCCCCAAAGCAAATTGCAATTTTCTTCAATAAATGGTTATTTCTCAGTGGCAGACTGACATAATATGCACGTATTAAGAGAAGGACCTTTAGATCATATTTTAAATGGGAAGAACGGCTGCTACAAGGGGCATAGAGTATCTCTATTTACTCTGTTCTTGGTTTCCTGTTTATGCTGGATGTTAGTTATGAAACCAGGCAGTCCGAGGCCAAGCCATTGCTCAATTGCTTGGAGTGATAATGACAAGCTCAAACCAGTTTCATGTATTTTAATATTTCATTCCTAATGACAAGATTACACCATCCCTCAAGTAAAGCACACTCTGTCAGCACAACAAACTGATTTCTTCAGAACACAGTAACCTCTGTTAACACCTGTCATGGTAATTTTTCAGTGTATCACCTTTCACTGATGCAAGATAAGGCAATGGGAATTGATACCATAAGCATTTTTTTCCACCATAGTTTATTTCCTTGCCAACTTCTCAATTAAACTTGCTAGTGTTCATACACTGAAAAGTCCTAAATCTCTGCAATTGGCTTCTGATCAGAGAAGGCAACATGCAACCTACGCAAACAAAGATATGGCCTAAAACAGAGAACATTTCTTCTAAACCTTTTTTGGAATGGGTTTTGCAGAAATCCTAATCTCAGTGGAGTTTACTGATTTCTCCATTACCAGCAGTCCCCTAGACCTGGGCTGTTGGAGTGTAAGTAGTGCAAGCCTCATGAGGCACAGCTGCATGACAATATGACAGGGATTGGAGAAAGCTGACAATGGGAGTGAGAGTGCCTGTTGCTATATGATCACAGAAGAAAGATGATTTTTGAAATGTGATCCGATTCCTACCAGTGCAAATAAATAAACTAGAAACAATAGCAATGAAAACCAGTGGCTCAAGCCAAGAGGAAAAAGGGTAGTCAGAACAAAGAGGGAAGTCAAGTGTGAAGTAGCCTGTGTTAGCGAGGAACAGAAGCAGAAGGTATACAAAGATATCTACTGAAAAAAGGCTGCAGGGATTACAAGGCTCATTGCTGTTACCATTACCATTCTCCAGGTTCTCATTGCTTTCGTAGCAGCCAGAATCCCGAGGAGAGCATCCGGTTAGGCCTTGGCCTTCAATGAGAAGTTTCTCCTGAGATCCTGACTGGTCGCTGTTACCTAGAGGATGTGAGAATACAGTGAAAAACAGGCAAACAGAAAACCTGGCTGAACTTTTCAACCTTCCATTTCCAACACCATTATGCTGTGTGTCCAGAGACAGGCAATGAAACTTGTGATGTGTCTAGAGCACAAGTCTTAGGAGGAGGGAGTGGGAGCTATTCAGCCTGGAGAAAAGGAGGCTCACGGGAGCCTTACCGGTCTCTACAACTACCTGAAAAGAGGCTGTACTGAGGTGTGTTTCAGTCTCTTTTCCCAAGCAACAAGCAACAGGACAAGAAGAAATGGGCTCAGGTTGTGCAGGGGGGCACATGAGGGGGTACTTATATTGGATATGATGAAAAAGTTCGTCACTGAAATGACTGTCAAGCACTGAAAGAGGCTGCCCAGGGAAGTGGTTGAGTCACCATTCCTGGAGACACTTAAAAGGTGCAGATGTTGCTCAGGGACATGGCTTAGTGGTGGACATGGCAGTGCTAGGTTAACAGTTGACTTGATCTTAAAGGTCGTTTTCAACTTAAAAGATCCTATGATTTTATGATCTTCCCTGTTGTATTCATTGTAGCAGAGCACTGTTTTAGAAAAGAGGGAGCATTAGGAACAGCCATCACAAATGTTGGAAACATTCATCCTGTTTGGTGAAGAATTAAGCAACAGCCTCAGCACAAGTGTGAGGGAGCAGTGTGACACACAATGAAAGCAGAATGGACAGCTTGTGCACCTCAGCTGCCTTGGGGCCAACTCTTGTAATTAACAGCTGTAGAAATTTTTTTTTAAATGATGGAGTCAAAGTTCTAAAACTTAAAAAAAACCCAAACAAATCAACCAACCAACCAAAAAAACCCAAAGTCAATGCCCAAAACAAAGGAAAAAAGAAAAGGCACTGAAAAGAACCAAATCAAGTAAAAAAGAATAAAATCCTAACCCTAACCTACTTTCCAGAAGAGACCAAGAGGAAGGACCAGAGGTGGGCCTGGTAAAATCAGATGCTGTCCCCTAATGAAGTGGGAAGGGACAAGGGAGAGACTAGTGGTAATAATTCATTCCTTCCTTCCTTGGTCTGTGCAAAGAGTCAACACTCAAGTGTGGCTCATCTAGGCTGTGCAGGCTGGATTCCAGGAATTTACCTACATGCAAGGATAGAGTTTATGCTGTATTTTTCTTTTCCTGCAATAAAATGTCAGAAATGGCTACTCCAATTCCTATTCTCAGCACATGAAAGGTAATTATGGGGTGGAACTAAATGTTGCCCTTTTCAGGTTGCAGCTGTCCTGCCCTTTGCTTATCTTTCTGCTCATCACCCTAACTTGGAGCTGTAATTTATACTGTAATTTATACTTTCTAACCACCACATCACACAGTTCTTCAAGTTTTGCTGACACTTAGGTACAAAGGGGCAATTCAGTATTGTCTTAGGTTGCTACAACTAGGTATTGAGTGCATGTAAATTCCTGTCCCAAGCTACACTTGTTTTTCAAATGGATCTACTCTACCATGACTCTATAATGACTACCATGTGGATGGTACAGCCCTACTTTCTCCTGTGCAGCAAAGATGCCATCAAATTTGACTGACACGGCTTGCTCTGCTTTCCCTCATCTTTGCAACCACTTCCTGGAGAACATCTGCACGATAGGCAGAATCGCACTTCTGCCCCTTAGGTAGTTAAGTCACTGTTTTCTCCTATTTTAACTTGACTTACATTTTATCCCTTTACAAATTGCTGTGTTGTTATGCGTACAACCTGAAGCTACCTGTAGAATCCTGAAGTTCACAGTCCAAGAACTATATGTGTGTGCAGGTAAAATAAGAGAGTTTAATTCACATTTTCAATTCACATTACCCTTCTCCATGGCTCTCTGGGCTTAGATCTTTTTCTTACCCTTGACTATCTCATAAAGTTTCTTCTTTCCTGTTCTGCATACCTCAACTTCTTATTTTGAGTAGGTTACCTCAGGATTTATTCCTGAATATTAGTATTCTAAAACATATATGTTGTTCATTTGATATCACATGAATAAGTTGGGTAGCAGGGTTACATGAACAAAAGCATTCTGGCAGAACAAACACAAGTCTTAAGTCACTCTTCAAAAATCTACATACTGTTACACAGAATTACCCTGGAAATAACTAGATTAGGGAAAAAAAGATCAAAGCCCTGGATCCAGTTTTCTGCTTTAATAGGTTTACAAGGTTCTTGGCAGAGCTACTGAAAACTTCAAAAAATCCCACATACTGTCATACTCCTGTAGCAGCTCCACCGCTGTGAGGAGAACGGCTCTGTGCTCAGGATCTCGGATGTTCAGTTCATCCAAATCTTCTTCTTCTAAAAGCTTAAAGGTATCTAGATCTTCATAACCATTGAACAGAAAAGTGGGCATGTGCTCCTGCATAACAGGAAAAAAAAAAAAGGAGAACTGTAAGACAACATATTTACTCAACAAAGATACTAGAAGATATATTCATAACCAATAGAAAAAGCAGTAGTTTAGAAAATGCAGACCAATGTATAACAGCAAAATTATAGGATTATAGCTCGTATGAACACTGCTCAGGGCTCAGGGAGGTAGCTGTGCCAGAACCAGAATACTGCACATATTTTTGTTTTGGAATGCACTGTATTGAATGGCCTGGGTAGTGTGCTATCTAGATGTACAATATGGCACAGCTCTGTATGAATGAGAAGTACAAAGGGTGAATGACTGCCACACTTGTTTATCCCTAGCTCTTCTGAACAGAAACATGGAAGAAACATTCCTCTTTAAAAAGATGGTTAATACTGTCATTTTGCACTTTTTGTTTGCTTTTGAAGTGGGACACCTAGTAGCCATACTATGCAAAGATCTACAGTCTACGAGTGCATGCAGCCTGCAACACTTCATCAAGCTTGACAGGCAGTGTTGTCTGGCCTCAGCAATTTACACTCTGCAGCTAGCACCCGGTTCTGCTAAGTGGTGTCATGATCCTTCAGATTATGAATCTGGTGTGCACACCAGTAAAACTGAAGGGTAAACAGAAAGAGAATTCAGACCTTTAAGTTGATGCGATCCAAGAGATCCTCAACTGACTTGGGCTGAGGTGGTCTGCTTTTCCGGCGTCTCCTTGTGGGTCGCTTTGGCTTCTCTTCCTCTTCATTTAACACGTCCACATAGATAAATTTGAAAGTGCCAACTTTGTTGTTCAACAGGCCCATCCAAGTGCCCATAGGGGGTTTGCTGATTATATCAATAATGTCACCTTTCTGCAGACCAAAGCAGCAAGAAAGCCATTTAGGCATGATCTCTGATGGATATTCAAGCAAGAACCCCACTTTGTCTTACCATTTCATGTACACAGAATGGACAACACTCTATAGTTTTCAAAAGGTTAACCACAGCTCTTGCAAAAATATCTGATTATACTTGTTTTACAAATAGGAGGAAAAGGTATTGGCATGCCTAAGACCACAGAGCAAGTCAACAAAAAAACCTGAAATGGGCCCCCACTGTCCTGATTCACAAACCTGCTTATACCCCAGCCATGAATCATCCCTGTTTCACACAAATGTCTCTAAGCGGTGCAATATCAGAAATGGTGCAAATAACATACTCAGTGTATACTGACACAGCCTCACTTCAAATCTCCTGAGGAAGGGAGGCGTATGCAGAAGTAACTGTGCAACACTGCTACTTTTCCTGAATTGCTCCTGACCATAACTAAGAAATGGACACACAAACATTTCTGTATCCTTATAAAGAGATAACCGTATGTACATTTAATAGGAATTACCTGCCCACAGAATTTTAAATATGAAATGTATTGAGCCAGATAGTTTGAATTGAATACAACATAACTAAAAATAAAAGCTGATATCCAGAAAAATTAAAGGAGGGGTGACAGCTCACAGTTAGCAAAGTAATTCAACATTAACTCAAAACAAGTTGTATTAACTGAAATGCCTGTAAGAGACACTGTGTGCAGATGCATCCACATGTCTTCCGAAGATTCTGAATTTTTTTCCACTGATGGATTAATTCATTGTGGCAGACAAAGTGTTTTTCCAATCTCAAAAGAAAAAGAAAAAAAATCCTTGCAAAATGGAAATGAATTTGTGGCACATTTTTGTTTTTCCAGAAACCAAAGACACAAGTGTCTTTCCCTTGATATGCAGAAATACTGATACTTACATTCTATGACACTTTGCTGTAATTCAAGCAAATCTTAAATGTATCAGAATAACACAGATTAAAAGGCTTCAAAGAACACATGTAAACTCATTAAAAGTTAAGAATTGCATAGTCTTGCAAAGAGCTCTTATTTTGCCAGAATAAATGCTTGACCCCTTCAAAAGAGATATGGCTGGTACCTTGAGCTTCAATGAGTCTGTATCATAAGGACTTGGAGTAAAATCAGTGTGAACCCTGGCTCTTCCACAAAAAGGTCCTCTGTAAGGAGGCTCTTCATCATCACCATCTTCTGATTTCACGCTCTCCCTGTTGCTGGTTGAGGAATCTGTTGTGCTCACTGTCTGACCACCTGGTGAGAGACACAGTGTCAATCTCTAATAAAGAATTTCTTTGTGAGGAAGGTTCAGAAAACAGAAGCAAGACAGAAAATGGGTCTTCTTTCTACAGAACATGGTAATCAAAGTTAAAAGTTCTTAAATGCTGCTATATAACTAACTCTCCCATCTTGTGATTAATCTACTTTGCACTCCTGTTTTCACAGATTCAGCTCCTCAATATGTAACTAGGAAGCTGTGTAACTGGTATCGCATCATAGGAGATGTCATTTCTCTGGGAAGTTTTGCCCACAGAAAAGCACAGTGGTGTGAGTAAAATTAGCTCTGAATCTTCCATGAAGTTCCAGAATCCCCTCATTTCCAAAAGATCGGTTTCATAGCAACACTCTGTATTGATATGACAAAACAAAGAAAACCAACCAACCAACCAAAAAAAAGGCAGATGATTTTCAGAACACACTTTTAGTTATTTAAAAATGGAGCTTTCTTTTCAGTCCCTCTCCCCCGCCCCCCAATACGTTCTTGCTATCTATTGGTCAGTAACTCACAGTGAAGCAAGTTTATTTCATCTGAGTACCCCTTAAGCTCTATTTTGTGTAGAGACAGCCTTAGCCAGAGAGGTTTTAAATACTCATCTAACTAGTTAAAGAGAGAACCTCAAGGTCCCTCTGGAGGGAGGGTGGGAAGCCCAAAAGGAGGCCCAGGAGAAATTTCATGTTTTAGAAAAGCCTGCTTACTAGTGGCCAAGTTTTGTAATTCTCAGTCCAATCATTTATAGTATAATAGAGAATCCAAACCACCCATCCAGAAGGCAAGTGCTTACAGCTCTTTGTAAACCCTTAATGACTAACCCATCAGCCCTTCTAACTTTTTAACCACCACTTCAACTTTCTCTGATTCTGCTTATTGCAGAGATCTCTGCTCCTCAAAGCCACACAAATGGAGCGACACAATTACAAACGAACTTACTCATTGAGCTCTGACCACTTAAGGAGCTCCTCAGGCTTTCTACTGAGCCACCAGCTTTCAGCTTGGGTTTGTCCAGGGAGTCAGTGTCTGGAGGCGGTGATTGCGGAGAACCTGGCATGACCCCAGGGCTGGACTCCTGAAAGGGATTGAGCCATTTCAGTTTGGTAAATGAACACAAGCACTGACAGGAGCTGCTTGTTTGTCTCCAAGGGAAGAGATTCTGTTTTCTTGCTTTTTACCAGAGCTTCTATGTTTATCTACTTAGTCGTACTCAGCTGTGGCAGAAATACAACTTTATTATGCATGACAGCAGACACAGGAGCAAACAGTACAGTCTGAAAAAGCTAGCACTATAAGTAGAAGGAAACATTAAGCACACTCCCAATTCAAAGGTTGTTAATGACATGGTATTTTATCAGCAGTACTTGCAAAACAGCTAATGCCAAATTCAGCTTTCTGAATCAAGACTTTCTATAAAGATGAACACAAACAAATCAGGCAGTGCAAGTGAGACATGCATCAATGTACTTCTTTTTTTTCAGTGAATTGTTATCTTTGCTCATTCACCTTGATGACAAAAAATGAATTAACCAGAAAATGCAGCCTATGCATAGTATAAATACTCATCAACATAAATGCCTAAATATATAAAGGGTTTGCTGCATGTGCAATAGGTGAGGCAATTTCTCTTTTCATTCATTCAAGCATTACAGGAAATCAAAGAGTCTTTCAAAAACTAAATTCTGTCAGCCTCTGTGAAGCACAGTTAAAGCAAACCAGCAGATTTTGTGGCCAAAGTAAATTTTGCTTCAGAGTTTTTCTGAATGTAGAAAGAGATACTGGCACATAGCTTGAGTCATCATGCCAGAAAGGTACAAATATTCTAAACCAACTGTGCCAAAAAGCTTGAAAACAAAAGAACTGGAGCTTGCACACAAGAAGAGGTTTTGTGGGGATTTGTGGTCATAAAACTTTCAGATGGAAGCTATTATTTGCATGCTGCAGAATCATCAGGGAAAAAAGTCATCCCAGAATATGACTTCAGAGGTCAAGTCAATCTCAGAAAGAGCTACAGAACTGTATTGCTAACTCACTGTAAACCGATTTCTCAAGTGTCCTTAGGCAGTCTTTGCAGAGAGGCACTGCAAGGCCAGACACCAAAGCATCTTTTTATCAGTATCAAATCATGTTAGGCCTTAAAATGTTTTTTATCTGTAAATTTAAATTAAATAACTGTAACCGTAGCACTGTCCTGGTTATGAATCAGTATGACATTTCTACAGGAAAGAGACTCTAATGTTGCAGAGCACTGCATAAAACTGCCCACGTTCCAGCCTGTCTCTGCTGTTGCCAGATTCTGCAGTTTGGGGGGTTTATTTTTAATGTTATGAGCTGCTCCTTTTACCGGCACTAAGGCTTTGCATTAATACCAGAAAGCAGATCTGCTGGGGGAGGACGCCTTTCCCATTCCCGTTTCTCTCCGGCTGGCAGCATCCCCGGTACGAGCCCACTTGGGGGCGATGTCAGCCAGAGAGAGCTCGGCTTTCCCAGCTACTACACGTTTCAAGTTTGGTTTGATTGGCAAGATTGGTTTCAAACAAATGCCGAAGAATTTTTGACACTCCACTGAAGAAAAGGAATGCAAAATATACTAAAAGAGAAAAAGACAGCAATTGATCCCAAAGCCTAATTTACAACTAATGTATTCCAGGTTTGTCTTCAAGAATATGCCACAAAAATCTGTAATGAAAGAATAATAGAAAATCTTCTGTGGGATATCCCTTTCTGACTACATTGTGCATAGGTTTTAGCAGCCTGCTGCGGAGGGAAACAATGATAGACAAAAGATCTATAACAGCAGAGAGGAACCATATATGTGAAGTTATGCTGAGAATTTAAGGTATAAATTGGATATTAAATATATTACTGTGACCCTGTGTCAAAGACTGGTTCTCTTGATAAACAATGATAGATAAAGAAATGGAAATAGAGTGCAAGATGTGTAATGTCATCAACCACAGGCTTCTGCTGATGAGCTACTTGAATGAAAATCTAAAAATGCATTTTCATGATTTGACATCTATAGGAAGCCATTTCACAGTAAGGGATTTTATAAGAACATTGAAATAAGCCATACTTCACAGTCTTGTTAGAATTATCTTCAGATATGCCTTGAAGTATGGGAATCAGTATTGATTATCACTTCTACACTATTAAAGTGGATTCCATTGCAGACCTTACATACCTGCTCAGACAGAGAGCTGCTGTATTTTTTAGACATTCTTTTCTTCATGGTTTCTTTTACAGACTTCACCTTTTTGCCCAGAGATATACGGGAGGCAGAGGGGGATTTGATCACGTCTTTATAAACAAAGTCTCCTTCTTTGCCCTGCAAAATACAACAGGGTTTAAGCCTATAAAATAGACGACCTATTTTTTTCCTCAGTCACCAGTCACTGCAGAGACCTTGTGCAAACTACTGTAGCAGCCCACTGTAACGCACTCCTAAGGCCTTATTTATAACCTTCTCTGCAGCTACTGTTTGTACGTACGCTGTGGTTTGTTAGGATGACTTTATCTCTTTGAGTTTCAAGTTTCAAGGTAAGACTCATACCTTGTAACAGGAGTAAAGGTAAGCCCGAGATCCTAGCCAAATATATGTGTGTGTGTGTGTGTGTGTGTGTGTATGGGGACCTGCATTCGATTTCAGTTAACCTCTCTTGATGACAGTCTCTGTGATTTTAGTGTAGATTTTATATATATATATATATATATACCAAACCTACAACAAAAAAGCTTCTAAATCCATCAACCATGGCAGGAACTAACACTTGCACAGCTATTCTTAAAACATCCACCAGGGTACTGCAGAACTAAATTAGCTGGTCCATATATAGTGGATGACAAAGGCCCAATGCTTTGAATACAGTTAACCTTTTCTAAACCAGCTTAAGGTACCGAGCATTTACTTATGTCACAACCACACATGAAGAATTAATATGGATCAGTTGACATTTTGCCAGACTCACCTGTGTGACTCAGCCCTTGCTCAGATTGGCCAGGCAGCATGTTAAATATGGTCTTTTGTTCTATAGTGTGCTGGTAACCGCAACAAGGCAGCAATATTAAGAGTTCTACCAGCACCTTCCATTGGCAAGGGTACACCAGAAATCATAACGCAAAAAGGACCAAAATCTGTTCAGCCAAATCAACTGACTACTGAATTTGGCCTCTGACTTGGTTCAATAACCTTTCTGAAGACAATTTAGTTACTTAAAATGACAGACCTTAACGTAAGTGTAAACTGTATTTTACATAAAAAAATTATAGCTTTGTTCCTAAATTTATGCATGTTTGCAACTTTGCTAAAGTTCTCCAAAAAAAGTTTCTCTGAAATTCATCTGATACTTCATTTCTGACAATTCTCCATTTTTTTCCTTTAAAAGTTGTTCGTGTTTACAACTTCGGTAACTTTCAGTCTTTTGGCATAAATTAAGGACAGCTTTTTGCCTTTTCTTTTTGTAAAAAACCTTCTACTTAACGGACTTAAATGTTTAAAGAAAAAAAACCCTCGCTCTATATACATCATTCTGGTGCACTGTATCTCGCCCACTACTGATGCTAGTAGGGAAACATTTAATTTATGATGTTAAAAAAAATAATCATAAAACCAAAAACAACACTAAGAAACCCAACTGACATAAAGAAAATATAATGCTGGCATACAAAATGTTTCACAGTTTAGACTTGATTTAAGTGAACAGAGAAGTTATCAGCTTCAATGTTGAAACAGAAAAGAAAATCTTATATGGGCAAAAAGGAAAAAAAATGTTGGCAATTTCATCTGATACGATGTTCTGTCTCATTTCTATTCTGTTATTTTTGGCTGCAGGCTGGCCAGCAGTAACACTGGGATCAACATGAGTAACATAAAATGGAATTAATTCTCAGGGGAGGAGTTTTTTTGTTTTATTTTTTTTATAACACAAAGAGCTCTGAGATCAGTTGTGCAGCACCCAGCACAATGGGATCCTGGTCTACTCCACAGCTCTTAGATACAATGAGAAAACAAATAATAAATCTCTTGCATAATGACTTCCACCCAAATAACTTGCAGATCTTCAGTGAAGGGAAGTTTGCCTCATCATTCCAAATAGTAAATACTTTTACCAAGAATGTATAGTAATCATATGTTTTGCCTGGGGTGATGCTCTGAGGAAGTCAGACATAAGAATAGCCCACAGATGTACTCCCAGATATGCACTTTGATCACTTGTTCCTGCTTTTTTACACATATGGTATATAAATACTTATACACACATGGATATGGGCGGGTATGTTATTCTCAAAGCTAAAGGAAGCTTGAGGTTAACAAAGATACTCTGCTTTCTTGGATCCCCAAACTGTTATTACAGACCTAAATTACACTTCAGTCTATAATAACTCTATTGCACATTTATTTTTATGCTATTTCAAGTCTGCACCTTCTTGTCTTAAACTTACCATTTGCTCAGAACTGTTTCCAATATGAAGGGAACGATTTGTCAAGTCAAATCCTCCAAAGCTACAGGTTCTCTGTAAAAAAAAATAACCAACAAAACAATGGATACAGTTCTGTCACAATGATTAACTCATTGAAAACATCTGTGATTTGGGGAACACCAGTGAAAACAGAAATGTCTGCAAAAATGGAAACAAACAAACAAAAGGATGGGAAATTATAAATCAAGAAATTTGTTATAAAGCCATTTGAGTCATTTGCCTTTTCCAGAGACAACTCCTTGGCCTAAGGTCTGCTGCTGTTGAGTCATCTATTGCCTGCTCTTCTTTTTAAAAAGGAAGAAAAGACCTTTTGGTCTGAGAAAACTGTTGTTCTTATGCATCAAGTTTTCCAGGGTGCTGGCAACTCCACCTCAGCACTCCCATTTGCCTTCATAAATGAGTCCACAGTAGCACTGAAACAGAGAACCAATCTCTTAAAGCACTGAATAGCCTACCTTCTGGGAATAGCTCCATAGAAATACACTGATAATACAGGGAAAAGTTAGAGGCCTTGTAGGGCAACCCCTTTGTAAGGGAAGGGAAAACCTAGTCTGCCTATCCATCAGCATTGTGCCTCCAGAAACTTAGCAAGCCCCGATTCCAGATTAGGTATTTAATGTCACACCTGTGGTGGTACAAAGCAGCTCTGCTACTTCTGGGATAAAGTATGCTGTGTTTACAGTGCCGCAATCTCCTAGTGGAGTGACTCAGTTTTGGCTGAATGCAGATTTAGTTTATCTTGATCATTCTGAATAAAGAAAAAGGAAAATCAGCACTATGATACAGCTTCCTTCCCAAGAGCAGAGGGCCACCAAATTCAGTACAGTTGCATTTCCACGGCTAACCATTGTTTAACTGTGGTGGATGAATCCCTGCTAAAGCTTTGGTATCACTTTATAATAGACCAGACACTTACGGGGCTGAGAGAGAATCCAGCTTTTGCTTTGAAGTCACAGAATAGTTTGAGTTGGAAGGGACCTTCAAAGGTTATCTAGTCCAACCCCCCACATTCCAAAAGGTAAAACCTTTGACTTTGTATTGGGCCACTGAATAGCCAGCTCAACAGTACTCAAGTACTTGGCCCTGCCAGAAGCCTCACAGGGCAATCCAGGGAAATGAAGATGCAACAGTTACAGTTTACTTGCACAACTTCAACTCTGGGCTCTGAGTGTGAGTGGTGAGACAGGTAGATGTCTTAAGTATTCTCTTCAGGAGGCAGAAGATCAGCTACTTGCAAACTGTAAGCTCTTAGGGGCTGAACTACCCAGCGGAGTAAATTCAAAGATATCTTAAGACTCAACTAAGCATCAGATCAGACCTACAAAGGATTGCCTGATCAGTAACATGAGTCTGTACTTGGGAGACAGTGAAGACCCACCACCTGAGAACTACCAGTCTGCTTCGACACTATTAGGAAGAAGCAAGCTCTACAAACTGTGACACTTAGTAAACAGTTACATAAAGAAGTTCTCTTGAAGTAAAAAATTCTTCCTGCCCTGTTCACTGCTAATGAGCATACATAATAGTTTTTAAATCTAGCTTATATGTTAGCTGCTGCATACCTACAGATTTTGTACACACCACAGCTCTACTAGAACTCAAAGCCAGCTTTCTCTATGCCCCGCATGCATTAAAAATGAGCGCTGTGATTAAGAATTTTTTTTATGTGTCTTCTACCAGAAGGCAATGTGACTATGGCATAGCTTTTAGAAACTGTTTTTGGAAAGCATCTGAGACCAACCACAAGTAATGAGATCAGTTCTTAAAGCACAGCATGTTTAACTGTAAGTAATGTCCTTCTCTCAAGAGTCCATTCTAAGTAATCTTACAGTGTAAAGGCAATTGCAGCAATGAAGAGAGGACATCTGAGCAAGCTTGTCTGTCAAACCAGCCAGAGCTCCTCTTAAAGAAGTCTTCTCAGAGAGCAAAAGCTAGTTAAAAGCTTTGAAATAAATGCACCATAATGCAGGTGGTTATTGTTTCATTATAGATCCACGCACACATTTAACTTCAGCCTTCAGATTCCAGTAGTGACCCTGGCAGTACTGTACCAAACAAAAGGCCTGTGGATGAGGAGAGGGATATTCAATGGAATGGCCATGCAATCAAAAGCATTATCCTTTTGGGAGAAAAGAAAAACTGATACGATTTGAAAATTTCATGCGTGTCCAGGTCACTGAAACATATATAAATGATAAAAATGAATGGCAAGGCAAGATGGAGTGACCAATTCCACTGAATACATAGGCATTACAGTTTCCCTGAGGTTGCAGCAAACAAACATGAAACATTTCTAGGAAGAAGGAGTGGCACTGGTTGCAGTTTGCCAGCTTTTTGCAGTTTCAGGAAGAAGTGTGTTGAAAGAGCTAGTAAGAGCAGCATGCCTCCACCATTTATCCTATTCAGATGAGGCTGGAGGAGCAGTTTACTGAGGAGTTCCTCAACAACAGCAATAACACATCACGCATTTTTTCTGTGACTGTATCTCTTGTGAATAAATAAAAGTTGGCCAGATGGTTTTCATAATGAAATTACTACAGCAAGACAACTTATTAGAAAAACTGAAAAGCTTTTCTGTCATCTGTATTTACAAAGAGGGTTTCAGAGGGTATTTTTAATTATGGGGCATCTTTAGCACATACTAGCATTCTCTTTTGCCTGAGATAACCCTATTGTACAGCCCACAGAAGCATAAGTAAGATTTCTCTTATCATTGTAATGGGAAAACAATGTCTTCTGAGAGAACAATGATTGTGAAAATGAACAGTACCCTGTGAGTGGCAAGGCAAGCAGAAGAAACTGTGAAGCTACCGAGAGAGAATACTCATGGCATTGAGTAGAAAAAAGAATGTCTATTTTGCAGCTGAAGAGCAAAAAGCAGACCATGAAGGTTTGGTCCCCTCCCACAGGTTATTCAAGGAGACCAAGGCTGTGACTCTTACATTAAGAATACCTCACACCTGGAGAAATTAAGTGGAGACCTCTCAAAATGAAATCTGTAGTTCAAGAGGAAAAGCTGTTTCTACTGTATTGCTCACTGGGATATCCTGTTTAACATTACCGGTGCACTGCTCTTTCCACCCACTGAAGGAGGGAACATATTTACATTGTCATCTAGACAACAGACTAGCTGGCTCAGCTTTGGAGATCTGGCTTGCCCCAAAGGCAAGTTCCTAGAAAACTCAGTGTCATGGTAAAGGGAAATATCAAAAGGGGATCATATAATCAGGAAGCAGCTTTGGATCTCTGGAGTCGTCAAATAATTTCCCATTGTACTGCACAATTTTCTTTATCAGCCACCCCTTGTTCCTTTTCCACAATGCTCTGAGGGAAGGTCCTACCTTCACCCCATGCTAGAAAGAAGGAGCAATGGCCAGGGAGAGAGCAGGAGGGGCACTTCTCGTGGTGGCGAACAGCAAGCAGGGTAGTGTTTACATAATGCCAACCCCATTGTTTTTCTGCAGCTGTGTGTGTAACAGAGAATACAGCCCTGGGTACATCCTGAGATGCAAACTGAGAAAAGGAAGGCCAACATGAGGCAACAACAGCAGAAGAGTAACAGCACAGTTGATTAAGGGTGCTCTAATCCTCTGAAAATTTTCTGGGTAATCCCTTTAAAAGAATACCAACTCCCAGAGTATCACAAAGAACATGTCTATAGCATCTCAAACCTATGTTCACCTGTGATCTCAATTTCTGTGCTAGTTTAAGAAGCAGCAGTGTCATATTTGCACTCTCACTGAGTTATTCTGTACACAAACTGCAGTTTCAACAAAACTTGTACCTGATGGGATTGTATTAAACTCATACCTCAGAACTGAATTAAAGTGCTTAAGAGTTTTTAACAGCAAGGAAAGCAGAAGCACTGAGTTTTAGTTAAAGGTATAAAGCAGAAAGTGTTGACTGCAACCTCACAGAAACTGGAAGACCACTTTCATGGCAACTCTTTGACTCACAGACTTTTGGTGGATTCTCAAGAGAACCCTTTTAGTACAGCGATCCACTGTGGCAGCCCACTTCCTCTTGGCCTCCTCATCCTCCTCCAGCAGGCATCTCCTCAGGTCCTGCTTGTCGGCCTTGCTCAGGGTCCTGTCAGTAACGGGACGCACCAGCTGTGAGAGGTTGAGGTGACTATACAGGCTTCTCTCCACCACATAGGTAATATTGAACTCGCTGACAGAAGTGCGCCCTCGTAGCCTTCTGTTTGGGAAGCCACAACCTCCACCCCCTTTCGTTTTGTGCCGCAGTAATTGCAGGTCGCAAGCTGTGGGAGATGCTCCTTTCCTAGCAGGACGCTGGCAAAGAAAAGCTCTGGAACAGGAATAGTTAGTATCCATTTTCTTCAATCGGATCTGCTTCCTTACACTCTGAATCTCTTCCAGGGACACCAGAAGATGGTGCTTGTGCCTGTTGCTGTCATAAAAGCAAATGCTTTCTGTACTTACCCCATGGCTCAGTGAGCCGAGGCTCTTCTTCATTTCCCCATCTGTCATGGAGCGGCAAACTTTCTGGGTCTTCTCCTCTTCTGGGTAAGAGAAAAATGTCCCGAGTTTCTTGGGAGGCTTGATAAGGCCACGGCTATCGGTTTTGCTGAAGGTCTTCACCAGCTTCCGGTTAGCTCCCCACGTATCAAGACTGCTGGATGAGGGAGAAGTAGTAAGTGAGTCCGAGTCATCCTCTGGCTGCTTTTCGCAGGGGCTGTCAAAGTAGAATTGCTTCTTGTGAACTCCAGAGTAAAGTGCTGATCTTTCATCCAGTATAGGAGAATTGTCAAGTGAGTGCTCTTCCACACCTACAAGGGACAAAAGCAGCACAATGCATGTCATCCATCACTCATAGTTAAGATACTTTTCCCTATGGAGATTTGCTGTATTACTTTAAGATATCTCCCGCTTAAAATGGAAGAAAACTCTTCCTCATAGAAGCAGCCCAGAAAGCATTTGCAAGTAGTTAAATCTGAAGCAGTTCCTTCCACTTGTGAAGTGAGAGTTGTGGGATGAGTTAACAACAGGCAGATGACAGCATCTTACAAGTAAACTCATTGTCATTTGAGGTTTCTCTCTTTCATCTGCAGCTAAGACAAACCACAGGTGCTCTCACAAAGAACCCCTTAAAGGCTAGAACTGGGACCTGTTTTCACGTTTTGCTTCTGATACTTGCTCAGCTCTAGTGAGATTACAACAGGTCAGAAATACACTCAGGTATTAAAAACCAAACAGGTTCTTCTCAGGTCCAGTTTTGCAATACCCGATGCTGCTGCTGCTGCAGAAAGCAGTTGTTTGTTTGTTTGTTTTTTTATGGAGGTGAGCTCCAGGATGAGATTTAAAGTTTTGGGGTTTTGATGGGGGAAGAGGCACCAGTTCTAATCACGCAGAATTTTCTTAAACAGATGCAAAGAAAAAGTAAGTAGGTCAAATTGCGGGTGTGCCAATTTCAACAGTGTCCTTCCTGGTAATGACAGGAACGCTTGGTTTTCAACAAATACACATTTCACAGGAAGGGAAAAAGACTTTTTGCAACACAAGCACTAGAGGTGGGCAAACAGCCAGGTCTCTCTTTTTTGGAGAGCAGAGAAGGGAATAAAGGACCTGAACTTGCAATTCCTTTTCACATTTATCACTTAAGGTTCTTTTCTCTGGTGTTTTCTTCTGAGCAAAGCATAGGCTTAGGTGTTAAGATGCAGTAACAAGGAAACAGTCAAACAAGAGTACAGATCCTCCTTAGTCTTGCCCAACAAATTTCACAGCATTCATACATATGTATCAGAAACACATACAGAAATGTGACTGCACGTATTTCTTGTCAAAATAATTTTCCTGCCTGACCCAACTTGTCCTTCATCTACGTTTGCTTCCATTGCTTACACAGCAGAGCTAAATTTGAACTGCTACCAAAATACCTATAACTTACTAAACTCGCTTATTCAATAACAGAAGACACATTTCAAAATGAAAGAAGATTGGCTGCCCTGTACAGGCTTTCTGTCTCACCTTCAGTTCACTCTGTTGGCAAAGCATGTTTGACGTACATTTGCTGCAAACTACGATGCTACTGTACTAAGATGAAACTCACTGTGACAGTGAAAGGACACACAACTTTCACTCTTTTGAGAACTTTTCTGGGGTAGATATGTGGAATCGAGTCTGACTTTGACACCACTTCTGCTGGACTGTCCAACTTACTCTTTTTCCCCCTCTACTTCCCAATGTTGACAGAAAATAGACATTCTCCTGGGACTGAATATGTGCTGATAAACAATTTTAGTTCACTGAGTAAATATGTTTTTAAACAGCTTGTAAAATACGCATTCTGTGTCAACACTGTAACAGATGTTATTTGGAGTGAGTCCATGACACAAAGCCATAATGACACAGATGTAGATGTGATTTGGTTTTAAATGCTATATAAGAATGGTGCCCAGAAATTATGAAGATTCAGTTATTTAACTCACTATGAGCATGCTAACACAAAATAAACATGGATTCAGCTATTGGCATATTCTAGTATATATCCAGATGTGTTTTTAGTGTGATAGCAGAGTCAACAGCACAAATGTGGGAGAAGGCTCTGGGATAGTTGTTCTTCATGAAGAAAGTTTTGAGGACTATGAGGAATCTTCTGGGGAACTGCATGTCAGTTTTCAAACCAAGCCTACTCTCACAGTTTGTTAAAGGCTGTTGAGCACTGATGAATTTATTGAAATTTTACTGATGTTACTCCAAATTTTAAAGCCAACTCTCCAGAACTTAGCCATCCAGATATCACATTACATTCATAATGCAGACTCAAATAACGGCAGCAAACTGCTCAAGAACCAACCACAGGTAACTTGGAATGCCAGACAGCAGCCCCCAAATCTGACCACAGTATTTTCTGTGATCTTGAAGAGCCCTTTGACATATCCAAATAGGAATACAGACCTGCACTGTGAGAGATGGAGATGGACAGCATTTATGAAGCAGTTTTACTTTGTCACATGAAAACTTGGGTGCCAAGAGAATTTCCTGAAAGAAAAGTCATTCCTAACGTAGACTTGGCTACTTAAGGGGGCTTTCTAGATATAGAGAAATTATGCAGGAGTGTTCCATGATGTGTTATATAGCAATAATTGTTTTTGCTACAGAGTATCCTGATCAACAAAGAAACCCAGAGCATTAGATAAAGTACAGACTCAGAGCTACACATAACTTATTCAGAAAAGCCTGAAGTTACAGAAGACAGGCAGTAGGCTGAGACAGAAGGAAACAAAGCAAACTTTTTTGGATACAATTGTTAATTCAGTGATTTTTCTGCAGGGGGCAGGGGTGGAAAAACTCAGTGGAAGAGAAAAAACCCTGGAAAGAACTATGATGCTTAAGTGAAAGACTGAGGAAGAAAAGGAAATGAGGAGGTGAAGCACCATAGGAGAGAGTACAGAGAGCAATGCAGACACTTAGCATGCTGAGGAGAAAGTCTGGCCAAACTGCAAGAAGGCATCTGCATGCACAGTGGCCCCTGAGCTGCCTGCTCCTGCAGCTGCTCCCATCCCTGGGGCCTCTGGCTGACTGCTCCCTGCAGCTTTTCCCAGACCCCCAGGGAGGGAAGGGATAGAACAGACCTCTCTGGGGTCCTTTCCTCAAAGCAAAAGAAAAATAGCCATGTTGTGTTTGCCAGTCTCAAAACCTGTGTTTTTGCTTCAAGATAACCCAGCTTTATGTTCATCCTATAAGGTGACAAGAACTCTTCAGACCACGAAGTTGCCCAGTGCACAGCTCCAGACATGCCTTTCACCAGCCAGTACCACCAAAGAGCAGGCTAGATTATAAATTTGCCAACAGCTTCCTGCCACATACCCAAGGAGAGGCACACATTCTCCTTAAATGCACTAGGAAGGAATCATAACACAGCTCAGCTCACTGCAAAGCTGAAGGGAATTGGCATGTGATACTAGGAAGGCCACTAACACAGAGGGATGACCACAATTCCAGTGAGGACTCAAGCAGTGCCATGCAAAAAGGCTCCTGAGGCTCAGGTTCCATTAATCTGAGTGCTCACACACAGATACAGGTCATCCAGAGTTAATTCTGCAGCATGGTATTCCCATGGGCTGAATTCTGCTTCCCATTTCCCCACTCTCCTCCTCCTCCTTTCTCTCCCCCTCTCTCTTGGAAGCAGGGCTCATTCAGGAGCCAAGCTGTAAGCAGGCTCCCCCAGAAGTAGGGATTAATGTTACATGAGACCGTTGCTATCCCACAACAATGTCTGATAGAGTTTCTGTACTTTTGCCACAGGATGATGCCATGGTGCAACAGCATCACCAACCAGCCGTTACCCTCCCAAAACTAGTGAGGACTTCACCTGTGTTCCATCCCAGGCCCCAGAGGAAGGAGCAACATGGTGGTGGCTCTGCTTACCTATTTGCTGTGCCTGTGGGGCAGCCAGCTGAGATTGTTCCTAGTCTCACTCCCTCCACAGCATGGGGCATAAAACATAAACCAAGTTCTAATCTCTTAATGAGGTGCTCTCAAGCGCTGCTCTGGAAATACCAGATCAGCAATAACCACATCCTAGGCTGTCACTTTGCTCCTTCCACTGCCTCAAAATGCAATTACTTGCATAAGGCATGCACCATAGACAAGGCAATCTTTCCTACCACCTCTTAAGAACACTCCACCCCTCCCTCACCCATCCCTCCACTTTCTGTTCCCTCTCAACAGAAACATGGGCTCACACACAACAGTTTTAACCATATACACATTGCTTTTTTACCTTCTGTGCTGGGTTTTTTCATTTCTTCCACTCTTATGAGTTTCTTCCTGACTCTGCGAGTAGAATTCACCAGCTTGTGCAACCTCTTAAACTTCACCGACTCCTCTGTTTCATCATCGGATTGTTCTCTTGACTGGCAAAGAAACAAAGGGAATATTAATAAAGTAGTAGTTCCACGGCTTGCTCCTTCAGGTCAAGTTAACCCAGCCCATCTGCTGCACTGTGTCACTGCAGCTCTGTAGCTGGTGTTATATTTTCAGCCCAGGTCACATAGAAACATTAAAATTACTGAGGGTTTTCTTTCTTTTCTTTTTCTGAAAGCATGACATACCATTTTGATTTCTAAATCTGTGCAATGTAAGATCCCAGGCATAGAAATTCATTCCTGCCCTTGTCTGTCTTCCCATGCATTGTGTAATAACTACTTCCACGTCCTCTCTCAGTGCGTTTCAGGCAGGGCGCTCTTCTTACCATACCAGCTATGCTCCTGTGGTTTGGGTCAGTCACTGGTCTGTCTGGCATCTCAGAACTTGCTGTTTAAACCTGGTTATAAACAGCTTCTCCAAACTGAAGCTCTGTCATTGACGACTTCTCTTTCCTCCCCCCCTCCCCGTCTTCCCAGAAAATCAAAACCAGCAGCACAAGAAAGGGATGGGAAGGAAAAGGAAGGAGGAGACCTCATCTGCCTCGTTCATGAACTGCCACAGCTACGAAATATTCCTTTCCCCCTCCCTGCTCCCTACACTCCTCCTGAAGGCTCTTGAGGCTGGAATCAAGATGGACACAGCATTCCTCCAGCACTGACCAAGGGAAAATTCTGACCTTTTCAGATATACAGTGCAGTCCATATTCCCCAGCATCCCGTTTCGTTTTGCATCTGATCCAGTATGCGCAGTTCCAGCTGTTTTCCCTCAAGTATCAAACATTACAGAGACAAAAAAAAATTCCCCTCTCTCCAGCAGCAGTGACACAACAAGCTGAAACAATCCATTCCTTGTGAACGACAAGATGACTTCGATTTTCGAGCCAGATCCAACATTCAACGTGCTACTTCCTCTGTTTTAATCAGTTCAGAATGTGGAAGGCGGTGGGGGGAAGGGAAGGGAAGAGAAGGGAAGAGGAAGCCAGAAGGGCTCTCTGGCTCGGCCAGGGTAGCCCTGGCACTGTGGCTGCTGCACATTCCTGCATGTAGCACAAGCTCCAGCTGGACTGCGGTATGGATCATATACCTTATGTTGTTTTCACTGGTGGTCCCAGCCAATTCAACGCATTCCTAATGGTCAGCTCTAAAAACACTCATGCAACTTCCTGTCAGTGCAGCTTTCTGGGTTTCCACAGTGCGCTCATCCTTTTTTCTCCTTCTCCTTAATTAAACTTTCAAAAGAAAAATTCCCAAAAAATGCAAGCCAAGAAAAAAAGCCACCCTCTGCTCTTCCCCAGTAAAAATGCTGTCTGCTTTTCCAGAGGCTGAATAAAAGACAGAACAAATATAAAACCACTTTCTGCTTTTCTAATACACTTAAATATCAGGATGTGGTAATAACTGTAGATGCTATGGGGCAGGACACCAATTAGCAGTTGCACGAGTATGCTTTCAAAGGCACAAACGGTGCCTAGAGGAGCTGGGGCAGCTCCGAAAGCCTGCCTCCCAGGCAAGTACCTCACAGGGCCAGCAGCACCACACCAGAGCAAACTTCAGCCACTTTCTGTGAAGGCACTGTCAATTACTGATTTCCCACAAGCTTCATTTTAATCCAAAACAAGGAATACCAAATGGACCATATATGGCAGTAAAACTTGTCATTCTGCCATCTGAGAGCCACAGGAATGTGTTTATTATGGGTACAGGCTGGCTAGGTAACTAATGATCTTCCTTTGGGAAAAACAGGGCTGTAAAGAGGAGTACCAGACTTGTTCATATCAAGATAAATTTAGCAGCAAGATGAATATTAATTCAAAGATTTTGGCTGGGACAACACAGTGACATGTCAAGCAATAAGACAGCCATATTTAGATAAGATGATGAATGGATTATTGACCATAATCAAGTTGAGTCAAGGCTTCTTAAGCCATCGAGCACATCTTGGCAAGCAACCATCAGACATACTCTGTGCTTGAGATCTGTTTATTTTAAATGTAATTACTATTAAGTCACTGCTTTCCTTCATTATGTTTTGTATACCCTTCATTTGTGACGCTACTGCTTTTAAAATTCTGAGACTTAGAAAATGGCTCATACCTGGTCCTCCCATCTAGGATTTCATCAAAGAATAAAAGCCTAGTCTTACTTTTGCACCACTGACATCTGACAAAGAACTGTTCCTCTTAGGTTTATGAAGACTCAACAATGACAACAAAAGCTTTTACATTGTCTTCCATTTGCATTCACAATTACCACAGTGAAAGTGAGAGCCAAAATAGCCTCAGTGCAAGGTACTGAGATCAAACCCAAGTGGGTGGTAAAAGTGGTCCCCATGACACTTCAAAATAAATAAGGTCCCATAATAATTCAAGCACTGGCTGGTTTTCCCTGTCACTTCAGGACTTCTGGCACCCTTTGAGCCAGGATCCTCTGCAGGCTGCGACAACCCTTCCTAGTGCTGGTGCTTGGCTGAGGGAGGCAAGAACAGCTCATGTTCAATAACAGGACCTGCCGGAATATGGGATGACTAAAATAAAGTCAGTCTCTCTCCATCATCCTATTTCCTATTGTATCGTGTAGCATGTGACATGGAAAATCTTCTGTAAAGAAAAAGGATGGCTAATAAGTTCATGCAAAAAAGCCTAAAAATGTCGGTGACTACACCAATAGTCAGGAAACTTTGTCAAATAATGCGGATTTCTTAAGCATGAAGCTGTTTGGAAAAACGGGCTACTTTTGAGTTACTGCCTGGGTTTGAAACAATATTTTTTAAAAGGCCTTGAAATTATTGAAAGTTTCCATTTTTGCACATGGGAAACAGAGCTTAATTTTCAGCTCAAGCAATGCTTTATTTTACAGCTAATATTAAACAGAAAACAGACATGCAAAGCATCCAGGCTGTAAGCAACATATTTGGAAATTGTTGAACTCTGACGCTTTGACTTCCTCGACCCACTCTACCCTTCCTGCCTCCACAGTTACTGAATTGCTTTTTTTGGTTGCTGTCCCTTATTTTGGGTGGGAAAATCACCCCAATCTGCCTAGTGCATGGTGGGCTGGGCTAATAGCTTCCTGGGCAGCTCTAGTAGTCAGCCCTTAGCATAAGGCTTTGACTCAGCCAGCTGCCAGTCCCTCTTTCACCTTCTCCCCCTTTAACAAGTGTTTCAGTGCTCTGCAACACAGCAAAAGGGTTGCACAGTCTATTAGAGAGAACAATGCATGTGAAAGAGGCAAGGCTGGAGGCACTTAGGCACAGGAAGAGGCCATGCTGCACCCCCTGTGCCAATGCCTCCCGGCCCGTGGCACACGGCTGTCCCATTAGGCCAAGCCTTCAGACACTGGTAAAACAGCCAGGCCCCCTCCATATCTCACACTCTGCAAAGCAGGCCTCTCCCCACACTCCAAGGGGAAAACAAGCAGACTTGCAGTACTGCGAATAGGAACAACTTAAATTCCATCTCCTCTGCTCCAAATTTTTCCATCTGAAAGCCCATATGGCTTGACTTTTAATTATTTTGGCTAATGCTGTATGTAGTAATTCTGTGGTGAATGCTTAAGTATTTCATTTCTGGTTTCCAGGGCAACATTACATCAGATTGCAGACAGCTGGCTCCACTGCCTTAAACCATAACAAATTGGCCAAAGCTGATGCACAGCAATTGCACCCACTTTAAGGAGAGCACAGGGCTCGGTCGGGCTGCCGGGGACGCGGTGAAGCCTGCAGGGCCCCCTTGGCGGGGCTGGCCGGGTGGAGCCGCCTTTCCCTCTGCTGCTTGGAGCAAGTGCATCCCCGACACATCTGCAATGCTCTCACGGTGCGGAAACCAGCCAGCTTGGAGAGCTCGGCTGCACAAGCGCGTGAAGGACTACAGGGGAACGGGAACTAAATTAACAGCATCTGGAAATACCAAGGACTGCATGCAGAGGGCTGCAGCCACCACGTATCACATGGGTGGAAAACTATGGGCAGTCCAAGGCTCATCCCCACCACCCAGCTCACCACTAACAAATGTGGCCAGAACCCTATGAAGATTCTCTCAAATCCGGGAGAGAGCAATTTCCTCTGCAACCTCTCCCATCTCTTCTGTTTGGAAAATTTTTTCTATTCGTGCACTTGTAAAGGCCACACTTTGCATCATCTTGTATGTAAGATCAAAGTAAAAAGCCTTACATTCAGGAATGAATGGGAAATTAAGCATATGCATTTTCATATTCAAGGAGCTCTCTAAAATTCTGCTCCTGGCGCCCTCTTTGCTTTCTCTCCTGCTTTTCTCACGCGGACTCTTTGCTGCTGCCTGATCTGGAGGCAGGGCACACGCCTTGCTCTGCTGCTCTCTAACATCCAGCCCATTTCACACGCCATAGAAATAACAACCCTAACCTCCCCCTTTGAAACAGAGCTTCGCACAAGTACACACACACACACACACACACAGAGAAAACTAAACATTTATTATGGTACTTGGAATTAATTGGCAAAATGTAAACCAGAAGTAAGTAGCTAGCTTTCGGCAGGACTATGTTTGAAAACACATAAGGGTTACAGCAGTAGCTCTTAAAACACACAAGATGGGCAAAGCTTGCTAACCAGGTCCTAATAAAAATGTTTAAGAAACACTAGGACACTATCCAGTTAAAGCTTTTGTAACTGATTAATCTGTTTCAGCTCTGTAAACAAAAACATAAACTACTTTTACATGAGGTGTGTGAAACCATTTAGAGAGATGTGAAAATTTTACAGTTCTCTTTATGCCCAGTAATAGTTCAGTCCCAAACTAAGATCCCTGGGGAAACCTAGAGACAAGAAAATCTCTTGATATCTGACTAAGCCCAAGCAATCAGACAATTTTTGATTTTGACAGCCAATGTTTTTGGCTATTAGACAATTTTTGTTCAGCAAAGTGGGTCAAAAAGCCACATTCAGATTCATGGGCATATCATATCATATCCCCCAGCCCTCGCTAGCTCAATTCAGAACTATAGTAAATGCAAAGAGATTTTGCTGTTCCCTTTAGGAGACGTGGCTACACGTGTCCTTTCTTCTTTCTCTCTAACAGGCTTTACATCTGCCAAAAGCCCCGTCCGTTCTAACGTCTAAAAAAACTTTATTAAAGATGCCTGGATAAAGTCAGAGACAGGAAAATAGAACAGAAAAGAACTTAAAAGCCCAAGGAAAGGAAGACGAGAACTGAGAAAAAGCTATGCATGCTGTGCTGTGCCTAAGAATAACCACAAAAGCCTTTTCTCTTTCTCCCTCTCTGAAACAGGAGGCACATCCTCTCCACATCACTCTACATGCTCAGTGACTTACCAGCTTCGGCATTTATAGGCCTAAAGCTCAGTTTCGAGTAATTCCCCCCGAGTCCTCAACTGCTGTCAGCTTCGTAACCCTAAAATTTAGGAGCAGACCCTTCTTCTTAAGTATTGTATTCACTCCAAATCCTGTGCACAAAATGCCTCTTCTCTGGAGTTACATTATCAGACACCAAACTGGCTCTGATTCCACCGCTGAATATGTAAAGAAGAAAAAAGCGTGATGCTGGACTCAATTAGCTGTTTTCAGCTCACTGATTGATTCTCCCAGTTACTCGCTAGCTGCATAACTTGCAAGAAAGGCATAAGTCATCAGCTCTAAGCAAATCTTCTATTCACCACAAGGAAAAAAGGGAGTGTTGTACATGGCAAACAATCCCTGTTTTCACTGACGAAGGCTTGCTGACCTCTTGCTGGCCTCCAGTTCCTTAATTACTGTCTATGGAATTTTAGTGAAAGAAAAAAAATACAGAGAACCTCTGCAAAGCCAGGACGAAGACTGACCCTCAAACACGACCACTAGAGTAGAGGCTGTGTCTATAGGAAATATAACTTAAACCCTTTACCAGGCTTTTTTTATTTTCACTTTTTTATTCTTTGGACAATTTCCCTTTATAAAGGGCTAATCTGAGAGAAAAATAAACCTTGATTAAATGCTTTTAAATTTGGGAACTTAAATCCTTTTTTTTTTTTTTTTTTTTTTTTTTCCTTTTCCCTTCTTCTCAATGGAAAAAAAAAAAAAACC